>OX422222.1:127559519-127847019 GCA_949130495.1 Sambucus nigra | reverse complement strand
TATCACGCGACTAGTTCCATTAAAAAAACATTTTTTATCCTAAAGGTCCCATCATAATACAAATAATAAATATTTACTACTTGTGCAAATTCTGCAAAACTAATAGTAAATATTTATTACACGTTCAAACAAATAGTAAATACCGAATGCACCAACACTTATTTCATACGCAAGACATGTAATAAGACCTATTGAGATAAATGAATTGATGAGGTTAATTAGGAAATATCAAATGTAAGCATAACATATTTGTCAAGCTTATTTTATCAAAAGTAAACGTGACTCAACTAAAACACGACACGTCGTAAAGTCTTATTTTTGTACAAAACACGAACATGGCACAAACATAACGTAACTCGATATGATACGAGATATTAATTTTTAAAACCAAATAGGACCACGAAGGAATTAAAATGCCACGTGACATGATTTTTCTTAACCTAACACAAATGCAATTAAAATAAAAATGCCCCGAATCTGTTTTTCCCAACTAGTAATGTAGGTTATAAATGACGTGGGACAATTAATGTTTAGTGTCTAGGAGTAAAGTACATGTTGCACATAGTTCACCTTCTACTTTTATATACCAAAAAGTCCGTTGTCTATTTTTTGACAATTGTTTCTTAGGTGTCACGATAAAAGAAGAAAGTGTATTGTCGAGTGTTTTATATGGTGGGGGTCTTTTTTGCACAAAGTAAAAAGTTTTGGACTAAATTTTAATTAAAAAATCTCTAGAGTTTCTGTCGAATGACCCGGTGGACATTTATTAGTAAATATAACTGATGCACATTTATTTGGAAATAATTTAAAATTAACACTATTATAGTTAAAGTTAAAATTGTAATATATTAATCCACTTAAAAATTGAAAAAGATAGGGAAAAAATGGCACATGCCAAGCACAAGCCAATTTCGTTAAATGAGTTAATATCCCGTTAAATTTTTTGAAGGAAATTGAAACTATATGATACTTTGAAAGTTTGATTAAGAAAATTGCAACATCAGGAATTCAACTGAGATTTTTCCTAAACTTCTGGGGACCAATATGCTATTAATCCTTACAAAAATTTACATCTACTTTATAAAATTTTATGCATGTATTATTGAAAAATCAGATCCACAATATGCACAAGGTCCGTACAACAACGATTTTTTAGTTGTCACATCCAAAAAACATATATAAGAGGGAGAAAGGGAAAATAAAATTTCATTGTGAAGTTTTCTGTGCCTAAGGTTCGTGTCTATCTATGTATTCCATCAAACCTTAAGGTGTGGGGCTGCATTGACCCATGAACATATTAATGACCCCTTGCTTGTTATATTTTATTTATTAAGATCGAAGCAAGACTTTTTATTTATTTACAGGTGTAAACGTATACGATCCAAAATTTTTAACTCTTATTTGTTCTCATATACCAAACATGTTTACTAAAATATAATTCCTCTTAAAGTTCCTTGTACCGATCACAGTTAGTCGAGAATTAAATTGTTAAAAAACGTTAGTTTTGAATACCTCTAACACCCATTTCATTCATTATTAGGTATTGATAAACTAGCAACACGACCAACGTGATAATTAATAAAACCTAATAACACAAGAACATGACCGAACGGGTTGGATCTGATCTTCCTATGATACAATATCTCAAAATAATAATAATAATCATAACAAATATTATATCAACTTTGACCCATTTGTTACGGCTACTGTAACTTTAGCACCACATATTTTAATATTATAGACTTGTCCAAAAATAAAATTCCCTCAATTATTGAGAAGTATAATAAAGGATCATCAAAATCATTTATGATAGATCAATTACCATGCTCTTAACCAACCCTATATTACTCATAGATTTAGATTCTAACTTCATAATTCCATAACAGGTTGTTTAAAATAAAATAGCTTATAAAAGTATAATGTCATGGTAGTAAAGTTTCAGTAACCTTAATTTTAAGGGACATTTACAATTTAGGGTACACTTGTTTACAATATTTTCTGGTTGAAGTATGCTAGTTTTCATTATTGCTGGATGGGGTTAATTTTGATGGAATCCGTTAACTTCCGTTTAAAAGTTTTCTCACTTTTCAAATCTCTTATTTGCCCCTGATAATACAAATAGACACATGTGCCGCTCTATAAAATAGTTTTCTTTTATAAAAACCGTATAAACCATACATTTCTTTTACATGCTTTTTGAAATAAAAACTGTTTTAAATAAAATTAACTATTTTATCTGCTTTAAATCAACTTTACATGCTATTTTAAATTGTTTTGAAATAAAATAGTACTATTTAAACTGTAATTTTTTGCAATTTTTCGAAATAAAAACTCTTTTAAAAATAATAGTGATTGTAGCCAAAAAAATATTAAAATAAAACTGTTTATATGCTAAACCGTTTTTGAAAATATTAAAAAAAATAATATCCCTAAAAAATCCAGTTTATATGTTTAAAAAATTCTAGCATGTTTAAAAATGATTTTTAGATAAAATAAACAGTTTATAAAATGATTTAAAAAAACTGTTTAAAAAGGATTTTTAGTTAAAAATATGATTTTCAAGATGTTTAAAAATGTTTATACGAAGAAAATCATTTTCAATTTTTTTTTCGATTTTCTGTTAAAAATGTTTAAACGAAGAAAATCATTTAAAAATATGATTTTCATGAAAAAAAAGTTTTCTACGAAATAAAAAAATAAAAAAAAATGTTAAGCCGTGTTTTTTTTAATTAAAAACAGTTAAAAAACAGTTTTAGAATTTGTAATGTTTTCCACCAGTTAAAAATTATTTTCAGTATAAAAAATTAGTTTCACCAAATAAAAAAAAATTTCCACCCAAAAAATTTATTTCTACAAATAAAAACGTTTTCCAGCAAATAAAGGAAAAAAATATAAATGATTTCAGTTAAAAAATATACATTTCCCAAATCAATAAAGCATATTCAACCAAATAAAAAATATTTTCCACCCAAAGTGTATTAGATTACTAGGAACTTTATAATTCATCAGCATAAACTTATTTATTAGCCTAATTGGTTGAAGAAATAAATGAAAATAATATACCCAAATCTCCAGTCATAATTTCCAACCAAACAAATAATTATCCAAACCTCCAGTCTAATTACAAAATTTTGGGTATATTATTTTCATTTGTTTTTGCTAGAAATTATTTATTTTGTAAATAGAAATCATTTTTTGGGTAGAAAAAAAAAATTGTTGAAAATCACGGTTTAATATTTTAAAATCATTTTAAAAATACATTTTCATTTTTATTTTTTACGCTTTTGCTGGAAAACATTTTTATTTCATGGAAATAATTTTTTGGGTGGAAAAAAAAATTTATTTGGTAAAAATAATTTTTAACCTTTTTTTTCTAAATATTCAAATATTATTATACATTTGTTTCTAAATATTCAAACCTTATAATTTATAAACAGTTTTTAACACTTTTTAAACATTATTAAAAACATATTTTATAAATGAATATACATTATAACATATTTTGTTGAAAATTATTTTATTTGGTTGAATATACTTTTTTAAACATTATTATACAACATTAATTGAAATGGGGTTTAGGTTTTAAATAAGGGTATAAGAGTATTTAGATATAAGGGTATAATGGTAAATGATAATAGAATTTTAAGCAGTTAATGGCAGTTGACAGAAATCGTCAAAATAACACTCATGTAACTAATACGGAAACAAACGTATCCCAAGAACAAAATACTATAAACAAACGTACCCCAAATAGTAAATGACCCTGATTTTAATTATAATTGAAAAAAGTTATCTTTGTAATTTAAACTAGTATTTTCATTTATGTTATTAATAAATAATATTGATGCATTACCAGTTTATTTAATGGAGAAAATACTATAAGCTTTCAAAAATGTGATTTTTATTACCTAGATATTCTCATCGTTATTACTTATTGTTAAAAATCATTTTTATTTATTTTTAATTCATTGTTATTAATAGATAATATTGTTAAAAATGATTTTTATTTACATTTAGTTCATAAAAAATATTTAATGCAAAAACCATTAAAAGATTTAAAATCATGATATTTATACCTTAATTTAATGTTAGTTGGAATTTTTTTTTAGTGAAAGTGTTGTGACACCCCGCCTATTTAAATACCGGGGGATCACTCCTTTATTAAATTAAATCAAGGTAAACAGTTGGTTCATTCTCAGCATCACTGTCGATAAAATAAATTTTCCAATTTAACACCCTAAATAATTAAGCTAAGTGTCAAAACCATTTTCATACATAACCTTCCAAATTTTATTTAAAGAAAAAAAAATTATTAATTTAAAAACAACATTTCTATAATTAAGAATCACACCACAATAAACCTGGAACACAAACCAATTAATTTAAAACATTCGTCAATCGAATGTCAACATGCGAAATATAAAGTAACACAATACAAACTGAATAAGTCCCATAGTAACAATACTAGAAATAACTGAAGTACAAATGTCCCAAAATCAAAGAAATGATGGAAAGGGCTACACATGCCCAACTAAATGAAAGTACTAAGAGTGGATCCGAATGAACGAAGTCGTGTAATCAAGAGACATGCAACTCCCACCTAAGCTGCAGCGCGTTCCTTCCAAGAGATCCTAAGCAAGACGCCCCTGTGGCTGGGCACCTGTAATACATACATATATATACAAGAGAGAGAGAGAGAGAGAAAAACGGGTCAGAGCCCGAAAGTGTGTTTGATTTAAAATACGTTTAGCAAGTATTTAAATTGATACATGCCAATGCAACAACATATTAGTGCGATACTCTCTTGAGAAATTCTCACATCTCTTCTAATGTGCACTCCTATCGCACTAACCCTCCTAATGGTTTATCTCATCATATAACGCGCTATCTTTCCTCAATAATTTAACTTATCTTAGGTATTACGTAGGATTCAAAATTTTAACGATACAATTGTTTGAAGAGAATATTTCAATTAATAACCAAAGTTCTCATTTTAACTTTATTAGTCAATAAAGTTTTCCAGTGACATATTATACTTTCTCAAAACAAGTATTTACAATTTGAGTCATCAACCATATCCTACATATCAATTCACAGTACGTAGTTCCAAATTCCAGAATTCCATATATATATTAACTACTCGTATAATATATATATATAATAACAACACCCCAAATAAACTATGGTGCGGGCATACTCTACTATCCAAAACCCCATATCACTCATATTAAGGGGAATACAATCGGAATCACTCTCGAATTGTATTAACATAAATACACAAACAATATTGAGGCGAAGAATAGATTCCAAGTCTCTAAGAGGATGGCACATGCCTGCGTCTCTTAGGACCGTCTGAACTATCACATCGATAGCCTGTACCAAGGATATATATCTTCTAGGGTTCAAGTCAATATCCCCCATAAAGGTCCCATCGAGATAAGACTTGTCCCAGCGCGGTAACCTCAGGGATAGCAAGTAGCGTGGGCATGATTTTCACAAGTATGTAATATATGTACACACAATCATATAAATATACCACTTTATCATATTAATATAGGTTCCTCTCGTCACCCATAATTATACCATTTATCCTTAATTTCACATTATTATAATTACGTATAAGGTTTCATCTCTAACCTTAACTCGAAGGGTTTTCTCACTTAATACGTGACATTCGTTGACTCTATCCTTCCAAGTAGGAAAATTCAGTAGGTATACCTCTATTTACTATCGTAGCTATTCGCCGCATTCTCTAACTTGAAATACGTAGTTTCATAGTTCATTATATAATTAACCCAAAAACAAGATTCTCGTCTTATAATAAAGTTCCCAACACTTATTCAAATGTCCTACTGGTCTTTCCTATCTCCCAAAACATTTCATTAAGGATACCCAAGAATTATTTCACGATAAATTCAATTTAACTAAGTAAACAAGGGAAATAAGAGTCTGCCAGGAGGGGTCGATCGATCGAGGTCTGGGGCTCGATCGATCGATCAAGCAGGTCTGCGAAAATTCTGCAGAAATGCAGTTACGGGTTCTACCAAATTTCTTCATCCAAAACCATGTTTTTCCATTCTAAACGTCCCAAAAATTCTACTACTATCATTATAACATTATACCAGATGTTTCCAACGTAAAGCATGTGTATATCTAACATTAAACATGGATAATTAACCCAAAATCCCATCTAATCATCAAGAACCCTAGAGTTTTTCTTAATCATGGTTCTAATCTGTTTTTACCAGAATTTCCTTCTAATATATCATCAAAATTTCGTGGGTTATATTCCTCTACATGGCAAGGATTCCATAATTTTCATATAATCATTTCTACATGTACTTTCCTAACACAAATTGGGTTTTCTTCCATATTTATCATCTCTAATCAATCCTAAACCAATATGAAGATTGCACTAACGAAAATACGCAAGTTAAACACTTGCCTGGGATTTTCAGAAGTCCGGTTTGCAGATGAATCCGGTGCGGTTGCGTTCCCCTTCTCGTGATCTACGCGTTGGTGGTGGCGGCGGTGCAAACCGGTGACTTTTTGGCCTTGAATTGCCTTGGAGCTCTCTCCTCTCTTCTCTAATGGCCATCACTTGATTTCTGGATATTCTAACCCTAAAAGGCTAACCTAAATGGCTGATATAGGTTGCTGAATTTCGTGGGTTTAATTACCCAAAAAGGTGAAATGACTAAATTGCCCTCCCGGGGTACCAATTAGGCCTAAAAACGCCCCGAGAGCCAAACTAAACCCCCGGGTACACTTTTCTTACTATCTCAACCCTTCCGGACGCGTTGGCGCACTCAAAACGACCATACGAAAAACTTATAAAATATTCACTTTTTATTTAACAAAATTAGTCCTGACGTGACACGGGCACGTCCCGACTTAAATTTTCGAAATAGTCATTTAATTCACTCATGACATTCAATATAACCAATATAATATATTACTTTGCTCATTAGTAATATTCAACAAGTTTCCCATAATTACTAACTCTCGTCACGTTAATAATTATAACATAATTAATTTCTGGATTTTTATTAAATAAATCATTCACGTTAAATTTAATAAATCCCCAAGTTTATATAGTATAAAAATACGGGGTATTACATACTTCCCCCCTAACAACATAATTTCGTCCCGAAATTCAGAAAATAAGGCATACCTGGTAAAAACAACTCTGGATAACCCTCACGCATATTTGCCTCACGCTCCCAAGTGGATTCCTCCACATTATGATGCTCCCACTGGACTCGTACAAGTGGAACTATCTTCGACCTCAATCTCCTCTCACTATAGTCTAGAATATCCACTGGTCTCTCCTCGTAAGAGCTATCAGACTGTAAGTCTATCTCATCTATCGCAATGTGAGTATGGGCCATATCATCCCGAAGATATCGTCTCAACGACGAGATGTGGAATACAATGGGATGCGATGTAAATGTTCTGGCAACCCCAACCTGTATGCAACCGAACCAATCCTCTCGATGATGGGAAATGGTCCCACGTACCTCGGAGCCAATTTCCCCTTCTTCCCGAACCTCATCACTCCCTTCATAGGAGATACACGTAATAACACTTGATCTCCCACATTAAACTCCTGGAAGAACCGTTTCGCATCGGCGTAGCTCTTCTGCCTGTCCTGGGCTACTCGAATACGACTCCTGATTATCTCAATCCTCGCGGAGGTCTCCTGAATCACTTCTGGTCCTAGCAACTTGTTGTCCCCCACCTCGAGCCAACAAGTTGGAGAACGACAAGGCCTGCCATACAAAGCCTCCAATGGAGCCATACCAATCGTAAAC
The DNA here is from genome assembly GCA_949130495.1 of Sambucus nigra. NCBI lineage: Eukaryota > Viridiplantae > Streptophyta > Magnoliopsida > Dipsacales > Adoxaceae > Sambucus > Sambucus nigra. The sequence continues at coordinate 127,839,205 of OX422222.1, read as the reverse complement.
TGATAAGAGTTATTATAAGCAAACTCTACCAGTGGGAGATGTGGCTCCCAACCTTCTCCAAAATCGAGAACACACATGCGTAGCATATCTTCTAACATCTGATTAGTACGCTCTATCTGTCCGTCTGTCTGTGGGTGGTAAGCTGAACTCAACCTCAACTCAGTACCCATAGCCTCCTGAAAGCTTTCCCAAAAACGTGACATGAAAATCTTGTCCCTATCTGACACAGTATTTAGGGCACCCCGTGTAATCTGATGATCTCAGAAATGAACAACTGAGCATACTGACCCGTGGTATAATCTGATCGCACCGGCAGAAAATGAGCCACCTTAGTCAAACGGTCTACAATCACCCAGATAGAATCATAGCCCCGCTGTGATGTAGGCAACCCTGTAATAAAATCCATGGAAATACTCTCCCACTTCCATGCGGGTACTTCCAATGGCTGAAGCAATCCTGACGGTTTCTGATGGTCCACCTTCACCAGCTGGCAGGTAGAACACTTGGACACGAATTCAGCAATGTCCTTCTTCATCCCACTCCAACAGTATTGCCTCCTCATATCCTGGTACATCTTATCTCCTCCAGGATGTACTGCAAATCGGGACCCATGAGAGTGAGTCATCACTGCATGACGTAATTCTGCTCCTTCTGGAACCACCAATCTCCCATTAAACCGCAAACCTCCATCAGAACTAACAGAATAGGACTCAGCACCCTCGGCTAGAAGTCGCATAATCTGCTCCTGGCAAAATGGGTCTGTGGTCTGTGCCTGTATCACCCTCGTAACAATCTCGGGTGTGACTGACATCACGGATATGAAAGAACGGACTACTGCGTCCTGGTGACCCAACTCCTTCCACTTTTCTTTCCAGACGTCCGCTACATCGTCTACCGGTCTACGGCTCAACGTATCAGCAATTACGTTGGCCTTCCCCGGATGATACTGTATATCGAACTGGTAGTCCTTCACAAACTCTGTCCATCTGCGCTGGCGCATATTCATCTCTCGCTGAGTGAATAGGTACTGCAATGACTTGTGGTCTGTGAACAAACAGAATTTCTCCCCCAATAAATAGTGCCTCCATATCCTCAATGCAATGACGACCGCTGCTAACTCCAGGTCGTGGGTGGGGTAATTCTTCTCATGCGGCTTAAGCTTGCGGGAAGCAAAAGATATAGACTTCTCTTCCTGCTGAAGTACTCCCCCAAGTCCCCGTAAGGACGCATCGGTGTAAACCAGGTACTCTACACCCGGCTTCGGTAACGCAAGGACTGCCGCTGAAGTAAGCTTGTCTTTCAGCTCGTCGAAAGCCAACTGACAAGCGTCATCCTAAACATATGGTACCCCCTTGCGAGTCAGATTCGTCAATGGGCCCGCTATTTTGGAGAATCCCTGAATGAATCTCCTGTAGTAACCAGCTAACCCCAAGAAACTACGCACTTCCGTCGGTGTCGTGGGCTGTCCCCACTCCCTCACCGCTGACACTTTGCTCGGGTCAACTACAATCCCCTGCTCAGAAACAACATGGCCCAAGAACTGTACCTCTCGCAACCAGAATCCACACTTCTCATACTTAGCATACAACTGATGCTCTCGTAGAGTCTGAAGAAGCTACCTCAAGTGCTCGGCATGCTCCTCCTCGGAGTGTGAATATATCAAGATGTCATCTATGAAGACGATGACAAACTGATCCAAGAACTCTCTGAATACTCGGTTCATCAAGTCCATGAAAACGGCTGGGGCATTTGTGAGTCCGAACGGCATCACCCTGAACTCATAGGACCCATATCTCGATAAGAAGGCAGTCTTTGAAACATCCTGCTCTCTAATACGTAACTGATGGTACCCTGACCTTAGATCTATCTTCGAAAAGAAAGTTTCTCCCCTCAACTGGTCGAACAGATCATCGATTCGAGGCAACGTATACTTATTCCGTATCGTGACCTTGTTCAACTCCCGGTAGTCCACACACAATCTCAGTGAACCATCTCTCTTTTTCACAAACAAAACTGGAGCGCCCCAAGGTGAGGTACTCCTACGAATGAAGCCCTGACCTAATAGCTGCTCTATCTGATCTCGTAGCTCTCGCATCTCTGCCGGAGCCATACGGTACGGTGCGCGTGCTATAGGTCTCGTATCTGGCAATAAATCTATAACAAAGTCTATCTTACGACTGGGCGGTAGGCCTGGTATCTCATGAAACACATCGGAATACTCCCTGTCAACAGGGATCGAATCTAAGGGAATCACAACCTCCTTAGAGGCATCCTCCTCTATATAATACAACTGAGCGGTCGAACCTCCCTCGGGGCGAGGCATCGCCACTACAAACATCTCTTGCCTCGGAATGGCAAAAACAATGCTCCCACCGAAGCAATCAATCATGGCTCTATAAGCTGCGAGCCAATCCATACCAATAATCATATCATGCTCGTGCATGTCTAAGACTAACATGTCTGTAGGTAATACCAAGCTACCAATCTCTACCCCCACTCCCCGGAATATAAAGAAAATAAGTGACCCACTCCCCAGTGGTGATTCCACACACGTCACTGTGCTCTCTGCTGTGGTTAATAACCCTAAGGTCTTCACATAATAAGTAGCTATAAAACAATGTGTTGCCCCAGTAACAAATAGAATTCGACCCAAAGTTCCATGGATAGAAAACATACCCCAAATCGCGGGTGGTGCCTGTGGGGCTGCTTCCTGGAGGACATTATAGATACGTCTGTACTGTAACTACCCCTGCTGCACTGGAGCTACTGGAAAGGTTGGTAGGGCTGGTACCTGAGCTGGTGCTGGAAGAGCGACTGGAAAATGTGGCCCTTGTGGATCATTACGGGCACCCTGCTGTTGTGGGGCCCTATCTCTCTCCGGACAATCCTGGCGCCTATGGCCGTGATTACCACACCCAAAACATCGGCCTCCGAAGTTACTCCCCCTCCGACCCTGCTGCTGTCGGTGTCGGCCTTGCTGACTTGGGACTTTATTCCTCTTTCGGAACTGCTTCACTTTACCACGTTGTGGACTAGACTCACTTTTTACTTGGTCTTGCTGGCCTTGAGGGGAAATTTGCGGATAAACCATGTCAGGGCGAGGACAAACCACCCACTTGTGACCCGGTTGTACACATTTATAGCAGAGTTTCAAAATTCTTCGCTGGTCAGATTGTAGTTTATCCCCAGTCTTATTCGGACAAGATTTACGTTTGTGATCGTCCATTCCACAACCGAAACACCTCTTGGTGATTTCATCCTGAACCTGACTTCGTTGGCCCTGACAATTTTGTCTCTGCACATAAATCTCGTTTCCTCTGAAACTGACTCGATCTTGATTGTTTTGTTGACGCAGATTCGGTGCCTTTGCACAATTCTCAACGTTAGACACATGCATTTGGTTAACCTCCCTAGGTCTTTTGCCTCCTTTAAGTTGTAGGCTGCGTTCTTGGTATTGTAGTACTGCAGTGGTAACTGCTTGTGCCACGATACCCGCTAACTCGGCGGTTGATATTCTCCCTGGTGATACCTGAGGTGTGAGTCGATCTTTCTCGTTGACTCCCTTAACTGTCTTAGCTATTTCTTCTTGACGATCCATCTGAAAATTCAAGTGAATTTGGATGAGTTCATCATTCAAATAAACAAATCGCAGAAGTACAAAATTCCAATGTATAGAGATAGACACAACATTCCTAGTATTAGGGCTCTATATCAAAGAAAGCAGCGCTGAAAGCATAATAAGCCGCACAGATCCTAAAGGACACTAGAACCTGATGCTCTGATACCACCTGTGACACCCCGCTTAATTAAATACCGAGCGATCACTCCTTTATTAAATTATATCAAGGTAAACAGTTGGTTCATTCTCAGCATCACTGTCGATAAAATAAATTTTCCAATTTAACACCCTAAATAATTAAGCTAAGTGTCAAAACCATTTTCATACATAACCTTCCAAATTTTATTTAAAGAAAAAAAAAATTTATTAATTTAAAAACAACATTTCTATAATTAAGAATCACACCACAATAAACCTGGAACACAAACCAATTAATTTAAAACATTCGTCAATCGAATGTCAAAATGCGAAATATAAAGTAACACAATACAAACTGAATAAGTCCCATAGTAACAATACTAGAAATAACTGAAGTACAAATGTCCCAAACTCAAAGAAATGATGGAAAGGGCTACACATGCCCAACTAAATGAAAGTACTAAGAGTGGATCCGAATGAACGAAGTTGTGTAATCAAGAGACCTGCAACTCCCACCTAAGCTGCAGCGCATTCCTTCCAAGAGATCCTAAGCAAGACGCCCCTGTGGCTGGGCACCTGTAATACATACATATATATACAAGAGAGAGAGAGAGAGAGAGAGAGAGAAAAACGGGTCAGAGCCCGAAAGTGTGTTTGATTTAAAATACGTTTAGCAAGTATTTAAATTGATATAGGCCAATGCAACAACATATTAGTGCGATACTCTCTTGAGAAATTCTCACCTCTCTTCTAATGTGCACTCCTATCGCACTAACCCTCATAATGGTTTATCTCATCATATAACACGCTATCTTTCCCCAATAATTTAACTTATCTTAGGTATTACGTAGGATTCAAAATTTTAACGATACAATTGTTTGAAGAGAATATTTCAATTAATAACCAAAGTTCTCATTTTAACTTTATTAGTCAATAAAGTTTTCCAGTGACATATTATACTTTCTCAAAACAAGTATTTACAATTTGAGTCATCAACCATATCCTACATATCAATTCACAGTACGTAGTTCCAAATTCCAGAATTCCATATATATATTAACTACTCGTATAATATATATATATAATAACAACACCCCAAATAAACTATGGTGCGGGCATACTCTACTATCCAAAACCCCATATCACTCATATTAAGGGGAATACAATCGGAATCACTCTCGAATTGTATTAACATAAATACACAAACAATATTGAGGCGAAGAATAGATTCCAAGTCTCTAAGAGGATGGCACATGCCTGCGTCTCTTAGGACCGTCTGAACTATCACATCGATAGCCTGTACCAAGGATATATATCTTCTAGGGTTCAAGTCAATATCCCCCATAAAGGTCCCATCGAGATAAGACTTGTCCCAGCGCGGTAACCTCAGGGATAGCAAGTAGCGTGGGCATGATTTTCACAAGTATGTAATATATGTACACACAATCATATAAATATACCACTTTATCATATTAATATAGGTTCCTCTCGTCACCCATAATTATACCATTTATCCTTAATTTCACATTATTATAATTACGTATAAGGTTTCATCTCTAACCTTAACTCGAAGGGTTTTCTCACTTAATACGTGACATTCGTTGACTCTATCCTTCCAAGTAGGAAAATTCAGTAGGTATACCTCTATTTACTATCGTAGCTATTCGCCGCATTCTCTAACTTGAAATACGTAGTTTCATAGTTCATTATATAATTAACCCAAAAACAAGATTCTCGTCTTATAATAAAGTTCCCAACACTTATTCAAATGTCCTACTGGTCTTTCCTATCTCCCAAAACATTTCATTAAGGATACCCAAGAATTATTTCACGATAAATTCAATTTAACTAAGTAAACAAGGGAAATAAGAGTCTGCCAGGAGGGGTCGATCGATCGAGGTCTGGGGCTCGATCGATCGATCAAGCAGGTCTGCGAAAATTCTGCAGAAATGCAGTTACGGGTTCTACCAAATTTCTTCATCCAAAACCATGTTTTTCCATTCTAAACGTCCCAAAAATTCTACTACTATCATTATAACATTATACCCGATGTTTCCAACGTAAAGCATGTGTATATCTAACATTAAACATGGATAATTAACCCAAAATCCCATCTAATCATCAAGAACCCTAGAGTTTTTCTTAATCATGGTTCTAATCTGTTTTTACCAGAATTTCCTTCTAATATATCATCAAAATTTCGTGGGTTATATTCCTCTACATGGCAAGGATTCCATAATTTTCATATAATCATTTCTACATGTACTTTCCTAACACAAATTGGGTTTTCTTCCATATTTATCATCTCTAATCAATCCTAAACCAATATGAAGATTGCACTAACGAAAATAAGCAAGTTAAACACTTGCCTAGGATTTTCAGAAGTCCGATTTGCAGATGAATCCGGTGCGGTTGCGTTCCCCTTCTCGTGATCTACGCGTTGGTGGTGGCGGCGGTGCAAACCGGTGACTTTTTGGCCTTGAATTGCCTTGGAGCTCTCTCCTCTCTTCTCTAATGGCCGTCACTTGATTTATGGATATTATAACCCTAAAAGACTAACCTAAATGGCTGATATAGGTTGCTGAATTTCGTGGGTTTAATTACCCAAAAAGGTGAAATGACTAAATTGCCCTCCCGGGGTACCAATTAGGCCTAAAAACGCCCCGAGAGCCAAACTAAACCCCCGGGTACACTTTTCTGACTATCTCGACCCTTCCAGACGCGTTGGCGCACTCAAAACGACCATACGAACAACTTATAAAATATTCACTTTTTATTTAACAAAATTAGTCCTGACGTGACACGGGCACGTCCCGACTTAAATTTCCGAAATAGTCATTTAATTCACTCATGACATTCAATATAACCAATATAATATATTACTTTGCTCATTAGTAATATTCAACAAGTTTCCCATAATTACTAACTCTCGTCACGTTAATAATTATAACATAATTAATTTCCGTATTTTTATTAAATAAATCATTCACGTTAAATTTAATAAATCCCCAAGTTTATATAGTATAAAAATACGGGGTATTACAAGTGTGTTAATTAATATACTCAAATCAAATTCAATTGACCGTGAAAAATAATTAAAACAAAAAAATGACATATATTTGACCCATTTTTAAGAGCTTAAAACCGACATTTATTTTACCCACATTTTAAGACAGCAAAAAAAATTATTTTGAGTTAATTTTTTTCGGTACACTAAAATGTTTAAACATCATAAAAAAATATTTTTTTGCAATTTTAAAAAATTGGACCGTTCCCCCACCCATTTTGAGGGGACTGTTGGGGATCCCCTGTGTGTGCATGTGTGTATGTGTGTGGTTGTGTGTGTTTATACACACACACACAATGGGGGTGAGAGAGAGAGAGAGAGAGAGAGAAACTCTCTTACATCATACCTATTTTTAGGCCCTAAGAAATATTTTTTTCAAATTTTTTATTTTTCTATTGAAAATAACATTTCAATCAATACATGTTCAAAAAAATAGGTGAAAATACATTTTCTAGCTATTTTTAAAAAATCAAGAAAATTCTGGTGGCACGGACCTCTATAAATAAGGTATTTTTAGCATTTTTTTATTAGATTTTTAAAAAAAAGATAAATTTTTTTATATTTTACTCTAATTTTTTGAACATGTATTGATTGAGATGTTAACACTATGGGTAATATAAAAAAATTGAAAAAAAAAAAAATTAGGGCCAAGAACTAGGTGTAGTGTAAGGGTGATGTATAGGAGCCTTGCTCTCCCCCCCCCTCTCTCTCTCTCTATATATATATATATATATATATATATATAATTACCCATTTACGTGGACCAATCATAAATAGACATATATCATCCACTGTCGCAATAATCTTAATTAGCAAGGCATAACCACTGACCAAGGTCTGGAATGCCGACCAGCACACAGGAAGCCCGACCAACAGTAGGGAGGCCGACAAATAGTATCAGCAAAACGCCAACAACTAGAAACATTATGGACATTATGTACTGACGTAAATGCCTAATTTATAAAGGCATACCATCCTTTAACATTCCATCTATTTGTCTCCCTATTGGGCTATAAATGAGTTGTAATCCCTTCGTTAAGGGCGGGTGATTGAAAGACAAACACAAGGAAATAAGAAGCATAGTGGAAGTAGACTTTTTTCCATAGGCTGAACCACTTTAAAAACATTTTTGTCTCTTTCTTTTACTTATAAATATTATATGTGATTAAATAATTAGACCTAGTCTAGTTTTTTACAACAGCACATGGGCGTCGTCTGTGGGAACGTATTGCTAAATATTTTCACTCATTTATTCATCAACCTTTCGCAAATCACTAACATTCCTGAATCCAGTGCTAGAAAAGATGGCACTCCTCCTATTCCATATGTTCCTCCAACAAATAATGATATGACTGGAATCTGGGCTAGTCTTTCCAGAGGATAAGAGGCTATACAGGATACTATTAGGCAATTGTCCCAAACGCTACAATATAAACCTCCCGCCTGATCTATTCACAGGAATATGAATATACCACATCCGCCTCCAAGAACTAGAAGGCACAGCCAATCCAGGACTACCAGGAATACGTCCTACCATCCCAGAACGAGTTCTGCTCTTAGAACTTCAGAGCCTTATGATGAGCAATGATTTACTCCTAAAAGATTAAGTGCTTTAAAATGACTGAGAAGAGCATCTCCCTTTGATCGTCTAGGACCCAGAGGGAATATAAATATTCCTAGGGCATTGTTGAGGAATACTTGACCACCAGTTGATCAACGTGAAGGCTTATCCTAATCCAGATCAGATACCCGATGATCTATCCATGCCGAGGATAGCTCACTGAGGAGAGCTCAGCACAAACAGTTGGCCATAATAACCAAGCTACCACTCATAAATCTGATTTTGACAATAATGCGTGAAAAGGCTCTATTCGACAGTTGGAAAATAGGTTGAGAAAAATGGTAAAGGCGAAGAACCCATTACAACGAAGCTTTGTGAAAGGGTTTCCTTTTGCTAAAACTATTGTGGATTTTCCTACTCCTTCAAAATTCAAAGCTCTTGTCGTTACTCCCATGCATGATGGAAAAACAGATCATGTTCTTCATATAGAGAAGTATCCAGAAGTAGCTGATATTTATGTTATCCCAGACGAGATGAGATGCAGGGTGTTCTCAAGAACAATCACAGTTCCTGCTCAGATTTGGTACAATATCCTTCCTCGGGAATAAATTTCTAGTTTCAACCCAACTTTTCAAGTTGTTTATTGGCAACTTCTGCTTTAGATCCAAGCCTATAAAAAGAGTAGCTCACTTGCTAAGTATGAGGTAGCGGGTAGGAGAAAGTACAAGGGACTACATTACTCGTTTCAACAATGAAAAGTTGCAGGTTATTGATTACAAAGAAAAAATAGATATTACATCCCTCATGAGTGGATTTATTCCCGAGAAGATTTACTACACACTGGACAAAGATCCTCCCAAGACTATGACTGAATTAATGTCCAAATGAGCCAATATAATGAATGCCGAGGAAACCATGGAAGCCAAACAAGGCTCGAGCATGAAGTCCAAAGGAAAAACTGAAAAAAAGGAGCAGAGGGAACACAAGGAGAAGAAGGATTCAAGGCTAAAGAATATTGATGACAGGCTCAGGAAATACAACAATTACACTCCATTAACAATGGGCATTCACCATGTTTTGGAGGAAATTAAGCATAAAAAGGATGTACGTTGGACTGAAAAGCTAAGAGCACCTGCTGGGAAGAGGGATAGATCCAAATATTGTAAATTTCATAAGAACCCGGGGCATATTACAGATCGTTGTATTGCTCTACAAAATGAGATTAAAACCCTCATTCAACAAGGAAAACTGGACAAGTTTATTGATTAGCAAGACGACAGAGGAGCTTGGCGTAGGTTAAAATCTCCATGCATGCCCAGTGAAGAGAAGAAAAGAAATCATGAAGATGATCCCGACTTCCCTAAAAAACCCAAGCAACCAGAACGTGAGGTATTTACACTTATTTTTGGTACCTTTGATTGTCAAATGATTACAGAAGGAGATGTTGGAGGTGGAGATCACACTGCTGAGAGACAAGCATACCTCAATGAGGCTTTAGCGTGTTCTTACATTCAGATGATCAATCTAGCCAAAGAAGATAGACCAAAGAATGTGAATAAAGAAATATTGGTAATTAGTTTTTCCAAAAATGACTTGTCAGGAGTTCTCTACCCCCCATGACGACCCTCTGGTGGTCAAATTCAGGTACCAGGATACAATCATTTCCAGGGTATTGATTGACACCGGTAGCTCAGCAGATATCATGTTTTATTCCTCTTTTTAAAAGATGGATTTGAAGCTCAATCAACTAGATTCGTACTACAGACCTTTAATCGGTTTTTCTGGCGAAAAAGTTTATCCTTTGGGCACAATCAAGCTAGAGGTGTTGCTCGACACCTAGCTAGCCATTCGAACCAAGAAAGTTCATTTCTTTGTGATGGACAAGAACGTGAAGTCATCCAACAATGTCATCATGGGAAGAGTAGGGTTGAAGAAGTTTGAAGCGGTTCCCTCAACAGTCCATCAGTGTTTGAAGTTCCTGATCAACTTCGGAGTAAGTGTGGTGAAGGGTGATCAAAAAGTAGCCCGAGAATGTTATTACTCCTCTGTCAAGAAAGAGGATCTTGAGAGAATAAAGAAGAAGACTAACACTTAACAAGTGGACACTACTCAACCCAATAGCGAATTTGAGGTTGAAACCTTAGATCCAAGAGAGGAGACGGAGACGGAGACGGTGAAAGGCTAAATTGTGAAAACAATAAAGAGTATCATCTTAGATGATGACAAGCCAGAGCGAATTACACAAGTAGGATCAACGCTAGACCCTATTCATAAACATGAACTAGTGATGTTCTTGAGACAGAAAAAGCACATGTTTGCTTGGAGTCATGAGGACATGCTTGGGATTGATCCCAATTTCCTCTGACACGAGCTCAACGTCAACAAAGATGCCAAGCCAGTGAAGCAAAGGCATAATGTATTTAGTCCTAAGAAGAATCAGGCTATCCAGGAGGAAGTTGAGAAGCTTCAAAAAGTCTCATTCATTGAAGATGTGAAATATCCAGATTGGTTAGCCAACGTTGTTATGGTAAAAAAGAAAAATAACAAATGAAGAATGTGTGCGAACTTCACAGATTAGAATAAAGCTTTCCCAAAGGACCACTTTCTTTTGCCTAGGATTGATCATCTTGTTGATGCTATGTCAGGGAATTGATGCAGATTCTGGTTATAACCAGATTAAGATAAAGCTCGAAGATGGGGAAATCACTTCTTTCATTACTCCCTAAGGAACTTATTACTATAATGTTATGCCATTTCATTTGAAAAATATAAGTGCCACTAACCAGAGGTTAGTGAACAAAGCCTTTGAGGAACACATAGGCAAAAACATGGAAGTATACGTAGATGACATGTTAATGAAGAGCAAAAAAGTATTTGATCACATTATCGACCTCAGTAAAACCTTTGATCAGCTGTAAAAGTACCAGATGAAGTTGAATCTGACCAAGTGCATATTCAGTGTCCAATAAGGCATGTTTCTTAGGTACATAGTGACTAAGAGGGAAATTAAGGCTAATCCTAACAAAATCAAGGCGTTGATTGAAATGCAGTCTCCGACCGATAAAAATGAGGTGTAAAGGCTCACTGGACGAGTAGCGACATTGAACAGATTTATGTCCCGAGCTACAGGCAAGTGTTTACCATTCTTTAAAGTACTGAGGAAGACTTTTAAATGGAATGATGAATACGAGAATGCTTTTTTGTAGTTAAAAAAGTATTTGGGATTACCCCTATTGCTCTCCCAACCAGTGTTAGGAGATAAATTATATTTATACTTAGCCGTATCTAAGTAAGCTTTAAGTTATGTTTTGATACGAGAAGATAATAGAGTTCAGAAGCCAGTCTACTACACTAGAAAAGTCTTTTGGGGAGCAAAAATTAGATATCCACATTTAGAGAAACTTGCTCAGGCATTTATAGAGGCATCCCGATGCATGAACCCTTATTTCCTAGCACATACTGTGGTAGTGTACACTGATATGCCTCTTCGACAAGCTCTTCATAAACTAAAAAAGTCTGGTAGATTAATGTATTAGGCAGTAGAACTGGGGGAATACGATATTTTATATGAGCCAATATCCTCATTAAAGGTCCAGGCTATAGCAGACTTCATTTCATAATTCACTTATCTAGAGGTCCCTAAGCAATAAAGAATACGAGCAGAATAAACCCTAATAAGGTAAAACTCAACTAAAGTCTTCAACGACCAATATCCCGAGCAAACCCTAGCAGGGGAGAGCTCAGAAAAAGTTATTATCGACCTTACGGAAGAATTAACCAAGTTATAGAAGATGCCTAAAAGATATGAGGAGGCAAATAATAAAGTATTCCATCACGGGATATTATTAGACCGAGGGTTTGATAATCATATCCCAATATGGAACTTGTATGTAGATGGATCATCATATTCCGTAGTAAGTGGAGAAGGTATTATACTCAACACTCCTGATAGGATAGATATTGAGTATGCATTGCGATTCCAATTTCAGGCCTCAAATAATGAAACATAATATGAAGCTCTGATTGTAGGATTGAGTTTGGCTCAATTATTGAATGCCGAACAAGTTATGGCACACCGTGATTCTCAATTAATGGTGAATAAAATTTTGAGTTTGTATTGAGCAAAAAGGTAAACTGATGACAAGATATTTAGGCAAGGCATTAGAGGTTATAGCAAATTTTCCCACTGTTCAGATGAGCAGAATTCTAAGATTGAAGAATACCTAAGCTCATGCAGTTGCTCGGCTAGCATCAACAACCAGAATTGAGCTCAAGAGAACCATTCCCATCAAAATTTTGGCCAATCGAAGTATTGATGAAGACTTGACAATTAGTTTTATTACCGTAGACATGGGACCTTCCTGGATGGATTCCATCAGAACTTACATTAAAGAAGGAATTATTCTAGCGGATGCAGTTGAGACCAAAAAGCTCAAGTATAAGGAGATAAGGTACGTATTAGACAAAGGAGTTATGTACAGGAGAGCGTTAACAGCTACTTTGAAACGTTGTGTTCACCTAACATAAGTTAAAAATCTAATAAAAGAAGTTCATGAAGGATCTTGTGGAGCTCATGTGGCAGGAAGATCATTACTACAATGAATGACTCAAGGGTATTACTGATCGTCCATGAGGGCAGATTGTACAACCTTTGCAAAAAAGTGTGAAAAGTGCCAAACGTTCTCTAATATTCGCAAAACTCCACATGTAGCTTTGACCCCCATTACTTCACCTTAGCCATTTGCTACTTGGGGGATAGATTTAGTCAGGCCATTACCGACCACCCGAGGAAGATTTAAGTGCTTGGTCGTAGCTATTGATTATTTCACAAAATGGGTTGAAGTAGAACTATTAGTGGATATGCCCTATGATAAGTTGTATCAGTTCATCTCGAAAAACATCATTTGTAGATATGGTTTTCCATATGCCTTAATCACAGACCATGGTACTCAGTTCGATAATGAGGAGGTCGCAGCATATTGTGCCCAATCAAAGATTTAAAAGTTGCACTCTGCTCCAGGGCATCCTTAAAGCAATGGGCAAACTGAGATAACGAACAAAACTCTACTCAATGGGTTGAAGAAGAGACTTGATGATGCTAAAGGGAATTGGATAAATGAATTACATTCAGTTTTGTGGGCAAACCAAACAACTCCAAGTGCTTCTACTAGAGAAACACCATACATGCTGGCATTTGGGACAAAAGTAGTCATACCAGCTGAAATAGGTTTGCTAACTCATAGAGTATTGAAATTTGATTCTCATGTTAGTGATTTGATTATAAGACTAGACCTGAACATGCTGGAAGAGGTGTGAGAAGATGCAGTCTTGAGGAATACTGCCTATCAACGACAAACAACACGCTTTTATAACAAGAAGATGAAGGCGACCAATATAAAAGAGGTGGATTATATACTTAAAAAGGTGATTTATAAGACCAACAAGCTTGAAGCCAATTGACATGGGCCTTATCATATCTCAGCAATTGTTCGACTAGGAACTTATCGAATTGAAACTTTGGAGGGGGAAGAATTAAAAAATCCTTAGAATGCCGAGAATCTTTGGAAGTACTACCAGTAATGTAGGAAGTAATCTCTTTGTAATGAATTTGCTTCAGTATAAAAAAAAAGTTGGTGTTTTCCATTTTTTTCAGTTCTTTGGAAATATTGATGATATTCATCCCCCAATACTTGGTCGGTAGGAATTTAATAATTGGTCAGACTTGGTCAGAAAAGGTGATACTTGATCAGCAAAACAATAAAAATACAAGTCAAAATAGTATTTTAAGTCGTTTGTACTTGGTCAAGAAAAAATAGGGATAAAACTCTATATAAAAATCAACAAGTTTTATCCAAATTGAGTAAAATGGAGGAAGAACATTGTGAATATTCCTAAATAGGAAGGTAGACACATATTTCACATAGTCTTGGTCACCACTGGTAACTAAGGAAAAACCTAAAAATCTAGGTGCATTAGTAGAACTTATGGCAATACCACGCGTGACTAGTACCAAACCTGGATTTTAATCTAGGTACAATAGTGGAACCTGTGGACACATTAATGGTAACTGGTACTAAACTTAGAAATCTACTTATATCAGTAGTACCTATGATAATCTCATGGTAACTAATACTAAATTTATGCAAATGCCTAAATGTATCAGTTGAACTAATGAAACAACAAAGTCAATCAAGTTTCAAGAAATTAAAAATAATTGTTAATTAAATGCCTTTCATTTATATAAATGATGATTACCGAAAATATTTTTTACAAATGCAATACAGGAATAAATTATCCTACTGGGCATTTTCCTTCATCTTTTGAGGAGCTCGGTACTGGTTCCATGCTTGCTGGAGGATCATCTAATGTGTATGGGGAGTTAATGAAATTAAAATGTTGAAGCATTTTACTATTATTATTGCTCGGAGTATTCAACAAATGAGGAGGTCGAACCATTTCTAGTTCATCATACAGGCTATAATCCCCTAAATATTTGGAGATCAAGCATTGAGGAATGGTTTTTACAGGGATCCAGCTAAAGTCAAGATTAAATGGACATTTGTCATAGTCTAAGAATTTAGGATCAGCCGAGTACCATAGCTTGTTGTCCTAGTCAACCTTCACAACTGTTAGGTAATTAGTCTAACCCTACTTATAGCCTTCATGTTGAGCTTGACTTAAATGATAATCAAATCGCCCAAGAGCTTCATTGTACCCCTCCATCCAAACTTCTCTAGTTTTCTTGTGAAACTGGAAAGTTAACTTTTCAACCCGTTGTTGCAATTTCTTCAGCACTCCATCCTTAATTTTTAGTTGAGAAGACTAGGTGGAAAGTTATTCGTCCTGAGTTTGGATCCTTTGAGACATCTCAATAATGGCAAAGTTTTTGGCCTTATGCAGCCTGATTTGTAAGCATCTATTGAGTCCTGCCTTCATCAGTCGTAGCTTGGAGATATTTATCTATTGATCTAGAGGAGGAAGTAGGTTTAGATTTTTTTCAAAGTCTCTAGTTCCTCCCTCAAACTAGCATTTTTAGTCTCCAAATACGAAACTCCTTCATCATCAACAACAGTTATTTTCTTCAAAGAATTTAGTTCATCCTTCAAATAATTATTTTCTTCCTATAGTAGCTTGGCAATGGCTCTAGCTTCATCAACCTCACATTTAAGAAGGAATTCTTTCTTCCTAAAGACAGAAAGGTGTTTCTCCAAGTTCTCCTCAAATCCCTGAGCTCCACTCAAAGCCTTATATTTAGCCTCATAATCATTATAAAGCAAAGCATTAGCCTCATTATGCTCCTCTTGAATTTCTTCAATCATTTTAACATAAGTCACGCTATTGGCTACAATACGATCAAGAAGAAACTTAAGGTAGATATATGCATCATTGGCTTAATCAGTAGCATCCTCACCGAGTAAGTCTGACAATTCTTCATCAGTTAAAGTCATGTGGCCAGATTTGAACAAACTGTTGCAGCGCTTGAGTAAATCAGAATTATTGGAAGAAATCCATTCCATTTTGGCCATGAACTATAAGAATAAAGAGAAATCTGATCAACAACGGAACAAAGAGCATAAAGTAGCAATCAAGAGGTGACAAGCGCATGTTACGTAAATACTCACTTTCATTGATATAAAATAAAGTTACAAGTACATTGGAATAAATAAAAGTAAAGATAAAAAAGTAAAAAGCTGATTGCCGAATAAATATAAATTTTCTCCCTATCAATAGTACCTCCAGTTGATTGGGGGCAGGAATAGGTGGAGTGATCTGCTTGGAGGTAGGTGAGAGAGAAGACTTAACAACTGTCTGCAGTTGGTCGGTAACAAACTCCAAAATAAGGGTGGAATCCCCTGACCCCATGTCATCGTCAACTTCCTCATCTAAGCTTGGTGGGAGAATGAGGGTCATGTCTGAGTAAGATTTCAGACTCTTGAGGAGTACCAACCTCAGTAAGTGGAACCAACCAACCATCCTTGTAGCACTTTTTGTTCACATGTTCAATCTGGATAAAAGTAGTTGCCATGGATTTCTCCTATCCCTTATTAAAAGAGGCTTCCCTAGACTTCACCCTTTTGGACTTCTCACCAACCAAGCTCTTCTCCAACTTAGAGACTTGTCCCGAAGATGCAACAACCTCATCTTTGGCCTTCTTCTGAGCTTCCTCATCAGTTTTTATTTTGTTCTCCCAGGATTGTTTCTCATTTTATAATGCTTGTTGGGAGTCAAGCAAGGACTTCTTCAAGCATTCAAAATCCTCTTTTATGTCATTTGAAGAAGAACGAAATGCATCATCCTTTTCCAACATCTGGTTGAAATTAACCAGGAACAGCAAAAAGAGAGGCTAAGTTAATACAACAAAATAATGAAAAAGTACAAGTATGAAAAATTAAAAGTTCTTACCAAGGAAAGGCTTTAAGGAGCCCTTTTAGAAATTTTCAAATGGGGCATGTCAGAGGAAACACCCCTATAATCTGGCAAAGTGCCAAACCTTATTAATTTTTTGGCTAAGCCAGGACGTATGGCTACAAGAGAGCTAGTAGCAACAACATAAAAATCGACCAAGTTTTGTTGGTCGACAATAGTAGCAGTTCCTTTAGTAAGTCTGGAAGGAAGACCTTTTTTTATACATTTGAGAAGAGACTCCACACCCTTCTTAGCTGGGGGCATCTTCCCAACATCTTCTTTATTAGTGGCTCCACGAGCAACAAATTTTGTGGAGCCAGGAGCAGCAACATTACCCATTATATTGGGGAATTTCCTTTTTCCCATAGTAGCAGCAATAGGAAGGTCAGAGTCCAAGGATGAATAAGGTTCTTAAGCAAGTTCACCACAGCCAGATGCAGTGGTCGAGGAAGTGGAAACTGGGTCTTGATCTAAGTCGATCAGAAGAGAGGGAACAACAGGGGTAGGACGAGCAACAAAGAAAGTTATGGAATTCTTGTAATTCAACAAGTAAGAGGCTAATCTCATATGCTCTTCCCCGATCTTTGGGTGAATACCCCATAGAAATTTAAGCTTAGTAAGCTTAACCTCACTCTCCTTTGGATACTTTCTATTCCGATCAACTAAAATAAAATAAAAAAGAAAAACAATCTCAATTAGTGTTACGACAACAAAACTATTAATAAAGTCACATGAGAATTAAAACATCTTATACCATGACCCTCCTAAGGGCACTTTAGCCCATTGTACACTTCACCCCCTGTTAGGGGTACATATTGCCAATTTTTGGCAATCACTCCATGGTCTAACTAATCCATATTGGAGTCAGGAAGGTTAACAACTAAAGCTCTATTTACAACCCTAGTTTTTAAATAGTAAGTGTTGTCATTAGTGACCAACTTATAACAAAACATGATTTCAGAAATGCATATGTGGATCCCACGGAGTTAATTAAGCATATGAACACCATTGATAATCCTCTAAGTATTGGGGGATACCTTAGCGGGGACTATATCAAAATATTGACAAAATTCCAGACAAAACGGGTTTGGGGGAAAACTAAACCCACACTCAACAATAAACAGGGAGGGAATCTAGTGGCCTTCAGACAAAGAAAAAATATTTATAGGAGGATTGGGGAGTTCTAAATCCACCCAAGTAGTTATATTCCATTCGTTCAAAAATTCGTCTAGATAAACAACGAAGTAAACCATGACTCAATTTGGATAAGAAAGAGAAAAATTCGTACAAAAGCTTAAGTATTCAGCAAGAACTAGAAAACAGGAAGAACGATCGCACAAAAGCTCAACAATTTACAGCAAAAACTTAGAAGGTTTGAGGTAAGAGATAGCCGAAAATTTTACCGCCTTTTTATAGACTTCCTCAAAAACCGGTGAACGTAATGACTATAGCGAAACGATGATTGAAATTTTGGCAGTTAAGCAGAAAATGATGTATTTTCCCCAAGACGACTCATTATAATTATGGATATTTACAAAAATACCATCATTAGTATGCGCTATTAGTAAAGATAATAATTTTACAGGTGTGGGAAGTCAGCAACCGACAAGCATCAGAAATGTAGCCCTAGATACAACCAGAACTAAATGCTCCATACTTTTAAGTAAGCATCATGCATGGAACATTGGGGGCTTCTGTTGATACAAAAAATTATCAACTTATGTGGACCAATCAGAAATAGACATGTGTCATTCATTGCGGCAATAATCCTAGTTAGCAAGGCATAATGACCGACCAAGGCCTGGAATGCCTACCAGCACATAGGAAGCCCGACCAACAGTATCAGCAAAATGCCAACAACCAGAAATATTATAGACATTATGTACTTATGTAAATGACTACTTTATAAAGGCACTCCATCCTTTAACATTCCATCTCTCTGTATCCTTATTGGGTTATAAATACGTTGTAATCCCTTCGTCAAGGGCAGGTGATTGAAAGACAAACACAAGGCAATAAGAAGCACAATGGGCGTAGGCTTTTCTCCATAGGCTGAACCACTTTAAAATCCTTTTTTTTTTCTCATTCTTTTACTTACAAATATTATCTTTGATTAAATAATTAGAACTATTCTTGTTTTTTACGTCAATAATATATATATAAATATATATATATATATATATATAACACATAATAAGGATCTTCGATGAGTGCCCAAACACGGGTACCCGTGATGGACCCTTTTTTAAAAATACACAAAAAATACATTTTTAATTTTTTTGTGTTGTTTAATCATTTCAGGGACTTGTAAAAAAAGCAACTCAAAATGCATTTTTTTTCTATTTTAAAAATTGTGTCAAAATATGTCAGTTTTTATAAGCCCCCTAAAATGTTTAAAGAACATACAAAAAATAAAAATAAAAGATAAATTTTTGATATTTTAAAAAAATGGTGCTTCACGAGCACCCGTCGGAGTACAACTCTCTTTCTCCCTCTCTCTCTATATATAAAGGTACCTAAATTTTTTTAATTACACTATCTATTAATAACATAAATAAAAATTAAAAAATAATAGTTTGAATTATAAAAATAATTTTATTTTAATTATAATTAAAATTAAGATTATTGGAACTTTACTATCATGAAGTTTAGTCACTTTTGCACTCAAACCCCCCAATGTATCAGTACATTGGTACATAAAATCCCATAGAGTATTTTGACGCATTTACCCTCATATTTAACTATTTCCATTAGTAAAATTAACGGCATGGTCTGAATTGCAGCAATGTGAACACTTTGGGATTTTATGTGACAGTTTTGATATATTGAGGTTTGAACTGTAAAAGGGACTGAACATCAGGGTACTAAAGTACTAATAACTCTTAAAAATATTAAAGATTTTGAAATATATGTTTTTAAAAAGTTAATGCAAAATGAAAAACTAATGAAATAATAATCGTAAAATGACCATGTAAGTAATATCATATACCATTGCAAAGCTTAACATTCTATATTACATAAAAATGCATGATATACAATATATAACAACCTATTGTAAAAGGCTAACGTCTTCAAAAAGTATAGTTGTCATCATGAAATTAAATTAGTGCTAGAAGAGGTGAATATGGTTTAGCCCATTCCGTCTAACACGAATTAGAAATTTCATATAAAGAAATATGGAAGGATAAAAGAAATATAAAAGAATACTCAAAAGATACTTGATGGAACTCTTAATAAATTGCATGAGTTTAACCCTAATGAAATATTTGGCCACATAATGATGGGTTTACCTGGTTATAGATTTAAGGGAAACTAATATAAAGAGACATTTATTAGTATAAACATGCACCTTTGTGGGTAATATAAAAGAGACACAAAATCTTGAGTCTGTCTCCCTCCCTCATCCTTCCCATGTTTCTCGGTCTCTAGGGTTACTTAGAACCCTAAGTCTCGTGACTTGGGTATTTAGGGCAACTCTAATAGCTAATCCGTTGTCCTAGATGACAAGGAGGAGTTCGCGTCGATAGGCATATCAATAACTCATCAGGTTCTTAAGTATTCTTCTGCATCAAGGTACATCCTAAAATCATTCTATATGATCCCATGTGCATATGAATTTTACATTGGTATTAGAGATTGTGTAGTTGTTTGATCGGACTTGTATATATATGCTTGAGTGGCCACCATTGATAGATAATTTTTTGGAACATTTCATTAAGACACCCATTTTAATTTCTTTTTTGATTTAGTGTATTTTAGGCCAATTTTATTACATGTATATGTTCCTATATTCTTATGGATGTTACCCGTATAGTTTCGTCAAAAATCAATTCGTGGATTAAGAGAAAACTCAAACCCAAATTTGATTCAAAATTTTCAAAATCAGTTTTTCTTCGAACTTTAGTTCGATTTTTATGAATTTATTTACATTTTCACTATGATCTATTTTCAATTTCAGAATCTACACCGTGATGTCTTTGAAACCATATATTATTTGTTAAGTTTAGTTAAACTACAAAGGATATATGACTCTCCAAAGTAAGTTTGATGAAATTACAAAATCTGGGAATTTCTCAACATTGATGCTGATGAGTAATAATTTTTGACTTGTGTATTTATCATATAAATGATAAACTTGTGTAGTTTAATAAAATAATTATACAATGATAAACTTGTGCAGTTTTTTCGTGAAACTTGTTATATGACTATCATGCATGTATGCCATCTTGGATTTATTTATGTGATAAGCTCAATGACTTATATTTTTCACTCATAGATTATGTGAATGTGGTTTCTTTTCCTGTAAACCAGAAAGCAAGGTTCTAAAAAACGCGGGGCGTGATCGAGGCCAAACCTTAAGCCTTAGAAGCCTAGGCGGGCCTTGGCGTAAAAAGGTGTGAAAATGCGTTTAGGTCTTTTTAATATATTTTAATATTTTTAACCATAACAAGGCTATTAAAATACTAAAATTGTACATATCATAAAAATACATCCGAATATTTACAAATAAAAATACTATTTGATTATTTTGGATGAGATAATGGTCCAATTTGTAAAAAAATCTTTAAAAGGCGATATTGTTTCACTAAAGCATTGCTGTTTTTAGAGAAAAAGTACACCTTAAGGGTTTTACCAAGCATAAGGCGTCAAAATCTTAAGGCGGGGCGTTTCTCCCAAGCCTCAAGCCTAGGCGGGTTTTTTAGAACAGTGCCAGAAAGTTAATAATATTCATTCCATCACCTTTTATTGCATGTATTATGTTATATGAACGAAGTTCTTAGCATTGGCATTTTAATTTATTTTGGAAGATCATAATGTGGTCGTAGGGTAATTCAATATTTTAATATAAATGTAAAGGTGGCATCTTTCATAGTGTTAATTTTTTGGGTAGACATGTAAGCGGGGTGTTATTTATCACTTCTACATTTACATCCATTAGATCACCTTAACTTAATTACTTAAAATATCAATAGCTTTTTTTTATAGCGAAAACTCGTGTTATGAGACCTTTTATCGTGGATGCTATTAGTTAGATTTATTTTCGGTAATAATTAAATTGTTTAAAGAAGTAAACAAGAAAATATAATCCAAAATTTCATTATTGGGAGATAATTGCGAGCCTATAGGACTTTCGATCCTGATGTGTAAACAAGGATAACATTTTCTTATTGGATTTATTAACAAGTTAAAGGATGTGCATTATAATAATTACTGCCAAATCTCTTGCAAAAATATAGTATTGGCTAGATTTCAGGAAAAGCCTGCAGTAAGTCTTTTGGTAAGGCTCTCCGAGCTAATCCACCACTAGAACTAATTCAATCTGATATTTGCGGACCAATGAGCATTAAGTCATGTTATGAAGCCTCTTAGAGAATGATTTCTCTAGCATATGTGATGTTAAAATGAATCTCAACCTATATGGGTTAGAGGACACTAAATACATCGTAATATCTTCATACGTGGTTGGGGGATTGCTTTCTCATCCTGCAATCGCTGAAGATAGTGTGAGTATCTTCATCTTAGTGGGATTGTACCAGTACAATCGTAAGATTCTCTAGTTTGTCGAAGCAAACGAAGAAATTTTCCACGTCTTCACTTGGAGATTAAGGAGAATACTTTCTTGTGCGCTGCTTTAGATGAGGAAGAGCATGCTTCTTATGTAGAGGTGATTTCCTTAAGCGTTAAAGATGAGTGGATGGTTGCCATATTTAGCTTATTTTCACTTTTGACATTATTATTATGGAATGATATGATATTCATTTATTGTGTTTGAATGACTATTATTATATCATTTTATAGATATGCCACTGGGCTTGAATCAACCCTCTCACACAGGTCATTCATTTTGGTGCTTAGATAGCGAGCAAGTTGAGACACTTATCAATGGCGCTTCCATAGTGAGCTGAGACAATTATATATTTGGCACTTGAAAGGAAAATAAGATATATACAATTAAGAATTATATGTTATATGTTGTCTTACTTGGAGCTAAGATGAGACCTTACAATGGTCAATCATAAAGAAACATCACGACTCTATGTATCCTATAATTTGTCAAATGTGACATTTTAGGCAGGTGGTAAGGATGGGTTGAAACACAGGTTAGGCACTTGATGAGCGACTAGACTTAGATTCGTACGGATTCCTTTTAGTTTTTGTAAAAGTGACATGCCCATTATTAAGGGATGACTCCATAGCATATATTTCATATTGAATGTGGTTTGCCAACTAATGATTGGAGCGATTAATGGATCCCTGCTTCATCATTGTGTGAGCCACTTGGATCATTATGATCCTACGTTATTCATTAGTTGAATTGGGAATATGTCATGAAGAGGAGATTCGATGATGATATATTATCATGTTTAAGTAAGGCGATGGAAGATACCGTCCAAAGGACATGTATAAGAAAGTGTTTGGGTCAAGTTGGATTGTCATGAAGACTTAAGCAAGACTATTCAGTAATACACAATGTTTTGTGACTCAATAGTTGGCCAGCGACCCTATCAATATATGTCTTGAGTAGTGGTCATGGGTGTATTACATATTAAGAGACATCCTCTTAATTCTATGAGGGATTAAGAGTACCTGATCCAGTGTAGTTGAATTGTCTGGGCATATATGAGATTTCTTGGCGTGACGCTTATTTTCTAGTTTAATGAGTGCTAAGTAATTTCCCTCTTAAGCATATGCATTTATTTTCGTGAGGTTGCACATCCCATTTGTTGAACGAAGAGATGAGTTATTGAGAATTTTGGAAAAGAAGTTTGAACTGACCTACGTGGGTGAGTGGGAGATGTTAATAAATTCGATGGGTTTGGCCCAAAAGCAATATCCTACCACTTAGTGTTAGGTTGACCCGGCTAGAGATTTGAGGGAGGGTAATATGAAAAGACAAATGTTAATAAAAAATTGACACATATTAGTGTAAACATTTACCTTTATGGTTAATATGAAAAGACATAAAAACTCAAGTCTCTTTCCCTCCCTTCTCCTTCCCACGTTTCTCTCTCTTACTTGGGTTATCACCTAGAACCATAGGTCTTGTGATGTGGATATTTATGGAAACTCTAGTAAATAACCCACTGTCCTCACTTATATTGGAAGTACGACAATGAAGAGTTCTCATAAATAGGCATATCAATAATTCGTTATGTTCCTCATTATTTTTCCAATTCAAGGTATGTCACAAACCCTCTATATTTGATTTTATGTGCATACATATTTTATAGGATCGATTAATATATGACTAGGGCAGTAATAGATTTAATACGTCTATTAAGGGTGCAGATGGAAGTGGGAACGTCACACATTGGTACAAAATAGATAGATTGTTATTTGTAGTAGTTAAAAATATTTGTACACCCTTACTCATATCAATTTAAAACTCACAATGAATAAAAAATAAGAGATGCAGCTCTAGAGATAAAGGCGATTCTTTGGCGCCTTGACTTTTCCAGGGTTTGCTTCAGATTCACCTCTTGTTCAGATTAATCCCTAATCTATTTGGGATTAATCAAGTTTCATATATTGATTTTGATTCTATATGCAATTTTGATCATTAATCATTATCAAATGTTGGTTTCTTTAGCTCTGATTTATCCAGATCTACATCAAATGTCAATAATTATTTTCCCATATTTAGTTATGTCACATGGATGCACCACTACATTGATTACCTTTTAGGATTTCTCTAAGCGATGGTCACTTTGAATCTCCAAATGGATCATTGTGCATACAAGATATCATAATGAATCACATATGGGGCCTGATATCGTTTGTTAAATCAAATTCTCGATTCATTATAAAAACATGGTTCTATGGAGATGTATACCTTTTGGGTTTAATGCACGTATCTAGGTATCACATGGGATCATATTTACGTGATAGGTCATAATTCTAACATAAGTACAGCAGGTTCATATCGAACAGTTCACAACAAAATGACAACAAAAGTATCTCAAACTTTGTTTTTTCTTTTGATTTATAATTAAAGTCAGGCGAGTCCTATCAATGATCCAACGATTATAATTTTGGATCAATTTTCAGATTTTTTTAAGAATTTTGTGGCGGTAGTTTACGTGCCAATGATCATCTTTACAAAATTCCAACCATCTTTATTGTTGGTTGATCCAACATTTTAGATGAGTTTGTTTTTTCTTCAAGTCTTAGGCGGAGCCGTTGATAATTTCCCGTTTTGACATTTGGGATCACTCAGTTTGTTTGCTTTGTTTGTTCAACAATATTTTCTAAAGTTTCATGAAGATAGGATTTTGCATTCAATGATTTTGTATTTAGTTTTGGAGGATTTATCATCTTTTATCGATAGATGTCTTTCAAGAGGATTTCATCTATTATTTTCTATCAGGGCCGACATGTTTGTTTTTAATTAGCAGACTTTAACTGTTTGGATGGTTCGATCATGTCAAACTGGATCAAAATTTGCTGCATATTTTGAGGAGATTTTTTGAAAGGATTGTTACTCAGTAACTGTTGTCAATTATATTTGCACATTGACTGGGTGTTACATAGGCTTCAATTCTATTGGATCATCATACAGATTTAATTCCATTGATTTCAATACACATATGGGCATTAAGCTCACACCCGATATTACTTGCTTTAGTTTCATCGTGAGGCAACATCAAAGATAACTTCAACTGGTCAAGCCGCTGTGGTTGGAAAAAAAGGTCTCATTTCCAGCTCTAACTGATGAGGAGAAATCAGGTCATAAATATAATTTAAGGCATTCTGTTACTTTTTCAAGAATTCGTAAATTCTCGTAATTTTATTTTTCTTTATCGCTTATAAGAGCCATTAGGTGAGGCTTTTTTTCATATTTGTTTATAACTAAATTTATTTTTTTGGCAAAAAAGAAACGTCGCACGTTGAGGAGTTATAAAAGTTTTGAGTTTTACTATATGGTGCTAAACTACTCCTTCTGTTCGAAATTAAAATTCCATATTTTTATTTTGTATAGAACAAGATTCGTTAACAAACTATATTGATTCTAGTTCACCATATTGATTCTAGTTCCATATTAAAATTCCATATTAAAATTCCATATTAAAATTCCATATTCCATATTAAAATTCCATTTAACAAACTATATTGATTCTAGTTCACCATCATGGAACAAGATTCGTTTATTATGTCCAAAAAAGAGAAGTGAGCCTTTAATTTGAGACAACCCAAAATGGAATAGTAGTCTTAATTTGATACGGATGGTGTATATTGTAACAGATAAGGGTGGATCCAACCCTTGGCAGACAAGGGTGGATCCAACCCTTGACAGACAAGCGGTATAGTCCAAGGCAAATCAGAAATTCAATAAAGTCTAAAAGTTAGGTACCCTATCCCAATTATGAGATATCATGTCTCATGAGATTAAACCAAAATTGATTATATATTATAACTCTTAATTACTATAGTCTATAGCGTGATGTTTCATTATTATATGAAAATTAATTTTCTATTTTTCATTTCATATCCGTATGAGACTATCTCTAATCCATAATGGCACTTTTATTATGTTAATTCTAGTATAGGCTACTGGCAAACATAATAAAAAAAATACCTTTTAAGAAATATGGTACCCGTACTTTTGAAATTAGCAATGTATAATAAGAGTTATAATGTTACAAAGAAGTTTAAAATTTAGTAATGTAAAATACATAATGTGATTATAGATTAAGTCCAAAGATTAGAAGTTGTAATTTTTGTCGGCATTTAAAAAAGTTATAAGTCCCCGTTGATCTTGAAAAAAAATTATATTGTTTACTAACCAATAATTATATATATTTGTGGTTTCACGAATAACCCGTAATTAATTAATATTTTTGGGTGATGAAAAATTATTAATTACATAAAAATAATTATATAACAATTGAAATTCATTCATTTGTATTACACAAGCCACTACAAGAAGGATGACCTTTAGGAAGAAAAATAAATTGTTGCAAAACATACTCATTTGTTTCTTTGCATTAGCCAACTTGCTATAGATATTTTGTAAAGAAATATACTAATAGTTGTTGAACATATTTTGCAACGGATTTCTTCATTAGAAATTGTGGGGTCCTAAATACAAATTAGGCATAATGCAAGACTAGTCAACTACTTACAATCAACTCACATTGGTTACCCAAAATCTTGGGAGAGATATTTAGGGAATCATCACACGAGCTTATCTCAAACCAAGAAAGTTTCATGACTTATTCAACCACTATGATTTTACACAACTAGAAATACAACCCCCAATCGAGGGCCAAGGGGGATATAATTTTGAAACTTTGAGGGAAAAAAATAAAAATATAGCGACCTCTCCGTGGACGTAGGAAATTTTCTGAACCACGTATATTTGTGTGTTGTGTGTGGCATCTTTACAATAATTTTTAATCGCTTTTTGGAATCTTTTAATTCTGGTTAATTTGCACTCACACTTGGCGCCTTCTGTGGGAAATGATTTTCTTTCCACAAAAGTAATCTCTTCAAATAATAGTTATAGTGTCTCACCAGCCAAACTGTGTACCCTAACCTGGAGATGTGCGAGTTAATTTGTCTCCACTGAAATTCAGGCCTGAGGTTCGTCAAAATGGGAACCCACGGTTTCGACTAGAACAACAACCTTCAGAGGAAAGCCATGGCATCCTAGATCTACCCAGATTTCACGCCCAGTCGATGTCGATGAATCAATGCTTTAACGACAAGAGGAGGCATCCCGCCTCCAGATTGAAGAGAATTCTCGTCTCCAACGGAGACTAGAAGAAATGGACAAAAAACTCCACCATAATTATATAACAAAAAACTCACAGTTGAGGAAGGATCTCCAAGCATGACCAATAACATTCAGAGCATGGAAGTCATCAAGGAAGGCTCCACAGAGACCACGAGCACCACAAAGATGACATTAGAAGTTTGGTTCGAAGGGAAATGGACCAACACCTCAATCACTGAGGGGTTGGGTCAATAAAAGATCTAGCAAGGAGAGATATTATCACCCAGATGAAGTATCCTTTCTCAAAAACCATTGAGGAGGAGGAACCCTCGATAAAAGTTCACAACTTCCAAGTTCAAGTTCTACGATGGAAATACTAATCCCATCGATCATATTCGATAGTATAAGAAGGCAGTGACTTTATGGAGTCATAATGAAAATTGATGTATTATATGTTCTCTTTCAGTTTAAATGATGTGGTTGAAAAGTGGATTGAGAGGATGTCTTACAGATTCATAAAGAGCATCAAGGCCCTCGTCTAGTCCTTTACTTCATGCTTCATCACTATCAATTCGCATCCAAAGATAATGGCTTTGCTACCCATAATGAAAAAGAAGTCATAGGAGACTTTACGAGAGTGTGCCAAACGTTATTGGGAAGTGATCAATGAGGTAGAATATTGATCGAAGCAGGTTGTCATGACATCTTTCAACATAGATATACTCCTATGTCCATGTTGTATCAATCCCTTACCAAAAAGGAAGTTGATACAATAAACGATCTCTTGTCATGAATTGAGAAATATGCCAAAGTTTAGGATGTGGTCCACACCAGTTATGTTGAGATTGATCACGATAAGGAAATTAAAGGGGGAGACAAGGAGAACAACCCTTAGAATGAGAATAAAAAGCATAATAGTGAAAATAATGGGTTTAGAACAAATTCCTCTAAATCTTCTTAAGCCATCAAAAAAGTTGTCAAGGAACTAGTCTATAAGATTCTGGCGAACATCAAAGATCAACAGTTAGTCAAGTGACTAAAGAAGATAGGGAAGATCCTAATAAGAGGAACAACACACTTAGTTGTGCATTACACGAGGAAAACAGACACAAAAACGAAAAATCGTAAGGTGCTCAATGCTCATTTGGGGGAGTTTATCCAAGCTGAGCATTTGAATGAATACATTGAGAACAAATCTGACCATGTTGCAGTAAACAGTGACTAAAAACCAGATAATGTCCTCGATGATGAGATGGGACATGAGTTTCTGATCATACATGGAGCGTTTAACTTAAAGAATATTCAAGGAAATACTCTTCTAATAGAGCTCAAAAAGTTCACCACTGTGATGGAAGCCTTCTCAATAGATCCCACTAAAATCTAGGCTGGCAGGTATCGATAACTAGAGGACATAAACTACAACAAGTATATCATTTTCACAAAGGATGGTTTGGTTAGGGTAAACCCCCGCACTACGATGCGCTGCTAATCACTCTCAAAATTATAAATTGGGATGTGGAAAAGTTAATAATGCACTAAGGGATATCTTTAGATGTGATGTACCTAGAGCTCTTCCACAAGCTCAAGCTCAAAATTTCATATCTTAAAGAGGCAACCGTCCCTTTAGTTAGCCTTATAGGGAGGATAACCATGCCTTTGGGAAAGTGACCCTGCTAGTGAAGGCGGGGAATATTTCAAATCTAATAGAGTTTCTAGTGGTGGATATTAATTCTCTCTACCACTCCATTCTAGGTAGAAGGTGGCTTCATGATATGAGAGTTGTCCTTTCCATTTACCGCTAGAAGCTCAAGTGTATCACAGATCGGGGCATATTAGAGATCAAAGGTGTAACAACCCTCGCTTTTAAGAGACTTATTTTATATTAATTTACTGCATGAAGTAATTATATAAAATTCTGAAAATGGAGTAAATATTAATTGAATGAGATGAAAGTTAAAATTTACTAGAATGTTGCATATTTACTGTATGTGTAAGTAAATATCATCATGTTGCATATTTTATAGTGTCATGTGTTTTAAATGACATTATGGTTTAAATGAAACTGGAACTCAAAATGATTTATGAAATTGTCGGATGCCAGTTTAGAGGGCGTAGTTAGTCCCTAAATGTGTGAGACAATCAAAATAAGTGCCATATTGTATTTTTATGTTTCGAACACTTTTAACTGGTTTTAACTTAAATGTGTAGTTATGAGTCATTTTTATGGAGTATTAGCATTTTTTAAGTTGGAGACTTGTGTTAAGCCCCGATTTTGGTCTTCTAAATCCCTTAATTTTCCTATTACATGTCTTAAACCTAGAGAGAGAGAGAGAGAGAGAGAGAGAGAGAGAGAGAGAGGAAGAGAATTGAGGAGAAAAAGAGGATAAAGAATAGAGATTTGGAGATTGAAGATTGGGATTGCTTCTACCACAAAGAAATATGATATTTCTACGTTAAGGCAAGTTTTATACTTGCTAATATGTGATTTAAGATGAATAAATTGTGTTGATAGTTGTGTATTGGTATAAATGAACAAATATGGGTTTTATGGATTTTATGGTGTTTTAGCCCTAATCCTAACTTATGTTGATGATATTGTGGATTATCGTAGTTATTGATCATGTAGGATGATTTTGGGTAGATAAATGTAGTTGGATGTGTGTAAAATGGAAGAGATTTGAGTTTTAGGGAAAATCTAGGGTTTATTACCCGTAACCCATTCTTGGCAAATTCGCAGGGGCGAATCGATTCGCTAAGGGGTCAGTTTACAGGTCTGCAAACCCGAATCGATTCGGGTTAAGGACGAATTGATTCGTCCAACTGCAGAATGTTGGATTTGTCATCGATTCGCTTTTGGGCAAATCGATTCACTGCCTGGGGTGAATCGATTCGGCCCTTGGGCGAATCGATTCGGAATCAGGCTGTTTTTGAGTTATTTTTCTGACTCAATTTTTATCCTTTTTCTTTAGGCTTAGGACCTAGGAACTTTCTTGTATGAAGTAAACTTAGAGTCCTAGAGTCCTAGATGAGTTGGGTAACTACCCTCGACTAGAAATGATTTATATGGGGTTGTTTCGGGGGTTTGCCAATTGATGTTAGGGCATTCTTTTCTTTTAGTTAATTATTATGAGACTAGGAGTTGTAGTGTTATGATTGGGAGACTTTAGAAGCTCAATGGAGATATGATAGTCTTGATGGTTTACAATAACACCGCAAACGAATCTTGGGAGAATAAATTGAAAGTTTATTCATTCATTGAGGTTAAAATGATAAGATGTACTAAGTATGGCTCCTGGTAAAATATGAGGTATTTACAAAAATGTAAATGACTATGGTTTCGGATAAAATGAAACATACATATGTAAAATGGAAATGGAAATGAAAATGAAAGGGAATGATAATGATTACGGTAAATGATAATTTACTGAATCATGGATATGGTAAATGATAATTTACTTAAACACACCTCTCTAAATGCTATCATAAGGGAAGTTCACGCGTGAGGTCATACCCCCTGGCTAATGAATGCAGGATGGATATAGTCCTAGGCCATTTGAGCGATTATTGTATGTTTTTGCGCTGGTGAGGTGATTCTGGGTGTGGTCATGACTCTCCCGTGAGCATATGGCCGCTTCCCGACATCTTGCGTTATTGGTGCCCAGGTTGTCTTGTTTGATAGGCCCTGGAAGATGATAGTCATTTAGGGGCGCGTCCAGTGGGGAAACCCGGAGGGGAGGTCTTAGAATCGTTATATGTATATGAATATAATAATTCTTAATCAAGTGGGACTTGATGTACGATAAATGCCATAAAGAGCATAATGAAATGCCACAAAGAGCAAATGATAATGATTATATTTCCTGATAAGGAACGGAATTATGAAAAGAATCAGAGTACATGATGAAAGCTTTTAATTAATGTTAATCATTCCTATTCTCCTGCATAACTGAATTAGATTTATGATCATTTAATTGCCTTAGTTTATGCTTTGAGAATGTGTAGGTAGATTCTTATCTTATTCTAACATGATTTACTATTCATAAATATCATACTTTTTATTCATCTGGTGATCATATAAAATCGGGCCCTGACCCGTTCATATTTCTTGTTGTGCATGAATCTTGTATCCGCTCAGGTGCTCCGCCGTAAGGACGCCCATTCTGACTTTTCTATTCCGGTGTTTTGGGGAGCCGTGATACTTTGCGAATATTACGGGATACATTGTGTAGACACTTTCATTTTTGTACTCTAGTTATGACCGGGTCATTTACTCGCGCGTGAGGCCCAATGACGCGACTAAAAATGTGTCTCAGAAATGCGTTCTCTCTAGGCTCAAGTGCAAGTCTGTCGCTCAAGTAATAATCCGACAAGTCGGGTATCGATCCTCAGGGAAAAAGGACAACGAAGTTGTGATGACGGGAAAAGACGAAGGAATCCTAACTTTGACTCTAAAAAGAAAAAGAGAAAATGATTTGGTTTTGGGGATGATTAAATTAAATGCAATTATGAAATTGTGAAGAGATGCAAATACACTAAACTACCTAAAATATGATTTGAAATTTTTAACTAAGTGATGAGAAAAACAGGACGGGAATACAATCCCCCAATCCTAGTGTATTGCAGTTATAATACTAATCGTAAATTTAACTGATTAATTTGACCCAGAATTTAGTACTCCTAAGCATTACGTATACGAGGTTCAAGCCCGCGTCATACTTAATCTAAGGACGAGTAAATCGATATCGCTATAGTCACACTCAAATTGCATTCTAAATCATCCCGGTTATCCAGAGGCAAACGAGATATAAAGATCTGTAATTGTTGTGTTCCTACGCAATACGGTCGTAATCAATCACTAAATTAAGAGGACTAATTTCATACACATGCAATTAACACATCAGGCTGGGTTCATGTATCCCGGCCTTTTAAACCTAGCCGGACATATTAAACTGAAGGATGTATGGAATTATAACGTTGCATGCGAAAGAACTCATGATAAAACTAGATTGAAATATGTAACTAAGTATTATGAACGCATAAATTGATTCAAATCATGCAGGAAAAATTACCATGCAAGAACAATAATCATAAGAATGAAACTTTGATTACAACTTGAAAACAAACCCGGAATTGTATCAATCTTGCATCAATTAATTCAACTTATGTTCCTAGATGTTCTTCTCCTTTTATCTCTACCAAAACTAAAAAAAACTCTCCAGAAATACTGTTCCTAGGTCACTAAGTACGTCCAAAACAGTTTTAGAAGGAGTTTTAACTTCATGGGATTCTTTGGACCAATCAGAAATAAGGAAAAAATTCGCGCTTCAGGACCCCTGAACCGGTTCACATGTTCCCCGAATCGGTTCACCCCCCAAACCGGTTCGCATTGGGTTTGGGAAATTTCTCTGGCTTGGGTGCCCTTTTCTTTCATTTTAACACTTAGAATTTTTTTCTTGTTTCCTTCCTTTCTTCCTTGGATTTTTCTTCAACTTCAATTGGTCATAACTCATCAACCGTAGCTCGGATTTGGGTACCGTTTCTTTCAGTGT
The DNA here is from genome assembly GCA_949130495.1 of Sambucus nigra. NCBI lineage: Eukaryota > Viridiplantae > Streptophyta > Magnoliopsida > Dipsacales > Adoxaceae > Sambucus > Sambucus nigra. The sequence continues at coordinate 127,806,148 of OX422222.1, read as the reverse complement.
TCTCGTTGTTCCAAGATTTTCAACTTTCCAGTTGACTCATCCTCTGGGATCTGGCTGCAAAATTACCAAAATGCCCTTGAACTTGCCTTCCTAGCCTTTCTTTCATCGTTTCGCTTTCTCTTTTTCACCGCCTGCATAATTAACCTGTAAAACAAATAGGAGAAACACGAAACACAAAATACTTGCCAACGAAGGTTAGTAGCATAAATGTGCGTTAAATCCATATCAGTTGCATCACTCGGGTTCACAAATATACCGAAATTAGGGGAATAAATATACAATATTTATGCCCAATCAAACCCCCCTAACTTAGAACTTTGCGCGTCCCGAGAAATGTAAAAGAGAAAGAATAAAGTCACGACACATCTAAACAAATTGTGGGGATAGAATACCTTTTTCGCGGACAAGCGATTGCATTTAGCGCATGCAACAAGCCTTTAAACCCCTAGGTTACCCTAGTAGGACGAGTGGTGTCTGGTGAGGGTTTGTAGAGAATATACCCACAAAATTCGACTCAGAGAAAATTCAAAATACACAAAAATTGTACAATTCAAACTTTTCCAGAAAATAGTCATCATCAATTCATATGTACGAGTCTCAAATCGTAGTGTGTGTGTGTGCGAAGCCGAAAATTTAACTGCGGATTTCCATCGATTGATCATTACGTTACTTACTCGAAAATTCGTTTTGATTTCAAATTCTCACGGAATGCTCTCTCAAACGAATCACTCGGAATGTGTCTATTCTCTCGGTATGCGTGATATAAAGAGTAAATATAATGGACGCAAAATTACGCATATAAGTAGAAAGACGGAAATTTTATGGTAATAGGATCTCATCAACGGATTACGGTTTCAAAAATGGGAGCATTGCCTCTGTTTCGCGCATTTAATCTCTTTTATTATCTTTTGGTGTATTAGCTCTCCACGCGGTAGCCAATTTTGCAATTTAGACTCGGTTAGGACTTTTTTGGGTTTTAAGGTATATTGGGTAAAATGAAAATAGTAGGGAAAGTTGGAATTGGAAAAGTCATTTATGATGTCCATTTGTGCTTTTTCCGGGCTATTGCTCATTTTTTTTCCTCCTTTTTCTCTAATTTTTTTTTATGTTTTTCACTTCTTTTCTTTTCTTGCTATTTTTGTTGAGCATATCTATTTTTTTTATTGCCCCTTTTTATGCACTTTCCGGACTGAAATTCTGAATTTTTCCATTCTTCGCAATTCTAGGCTATTTGGGTTTTTTGGGTTGTCAAACGAAAGGGAAAATCTATTCGACTCAATTTGGGTTGCAAAAGGAGTGATTTTTCACGACTTTTTATGGCCAATATTTTTGGGTGAAAAACGATGGCCTACTTTATTGTCCAAAATACCAATTGCGTTACCATATGCGCTTCGAGATGAATTTAAGTTTAGAGATCAATTTTGGCACGTTTTTCAAAGCAATATCACACACGTTTTTCATAACCGATCAAAATGAAAGGGTTGAGATCATCGACGACTTTTTAGGCACTGCAAAGAACTTTGAGTTAACAATTAACTCGGATTGATTTAAAAACTAGCAAAAAGTGATAGGCTCGAATCTCACCGGGTTTGTTAATCTCTACACTTATTCGTTAAGTCATCAATTTTCCGTCAATTTCCATCTTTAGTCAATTTCGGTTTTGTGTATGTTGAATGTTACAACTTGAGACTTCAATTTGACTTTTAATGATATTTTTGAAAAATTTGAATTCCAAATTTTATTTATTTTAAAGAAAAATATTTTTGGGTTTTTTCAAAATTTTATGATTTTTTTGGGAATTTCTGGGCATTTTTGAAAATTTGTAAAGTTTTAGAAATATGCACTTGTGATCCCCCCCCCCCCCCCCCCTAACTTAGAATTTTGCATTGTCCTCAAGCAAAAAGGACTAAAATCTAAACAAGGGAACATAATAAGTACGGAAAAATAAAACAAATAAATATTTAAAATGCAACAGGACACTAAATGACACTCATGCATGACTCAAAAATACACTAGCAATCAACCCATACGTGTCGGGGGTGCGACGACCTCTCATCTCTCCACGAACTCACCTGACCCTACTCTCGGGGTTCGATGATCGCCTTGTCACTCCCATCTTCCTATAATATACTAACAACCGGAATAAGTTGGGACCTCGCCCATAGATAAAGGATAGACCGGGAGACTCATCGTGACTAATTGGAAAGGGATCCTCATGATGCTTACTCAAAGAATAGCTTGCGTGCACTGACTCGGAGGGAACTCCAAATTTTTGTTCAATTTTTGGAATGCATGGGTCGGGCTCTAAGTCGGATGAAACACAACTTTTCTCCTCACTCGCCTTCGGGACCTCTAGTGGTATGGGTGGATGGTCACAAAGAAGGAATTCATCGATTTTATCTTTCCATTCACTTTCTTCTAGGTGACTAAATGAATCCCATAGAGTTTGGACTTCGTCGTTAAGGCTCTCATCCACCGGACCGAATTCTTTTTCAAATTCTTCCATGATCATGTCCCCTAGCTCTCTCTCCCGAGTAGTGCCTACATCATCTCTTACTTGCTCGATCTCTAACTCCACCATTTTTCTTTCTTCTAACACCCCTATCTCTCTTTCAATTTCGGTATAAGTTCCCTTGCTCTCATGACTAGACACTAAGCAAGATTCTAAGGCGTCTCCACATAAATTTTCCTCAATGTTCTCTTCTACGATCTCATCAATTAGGCTCACCGCGTGAAGATCATATTCTTCCCCCGTATATTGGGCTATATGGAAGATGTTAGTCTCTAAGGTCATGTTCCCAAAGGTGAGTTGCATTCTCCCATTCCGAGTATTGATGATTGCGTTAGCCGTAGCTAAGAACGGGCGCCCAAGGATGATGGAAACATGGTTGCTCGAGGTGAAGGAGGGCTCCGTGTCCCAAATGACAAAGTCTACCGGGAAGTAGAAAGTGTCAACTTGGACGATCACGTCCTCAACTATGCCTCTTGGGATCTTCACGGTTCGATCCACTACTTAGAGAGTGACTTTTGTGGGCTTGAGATCACCCAAATCAAGTTGCCTATAGATGGCGTAGGGGATGATATTGACACTTGCTCCTAAATCAAGTAAGGCTTTTTCGATTTTATTTTCTCCTATGATGCAGGAAATGGTGGGTGCACCAGGACCTTTGAATTTAGGAGGGAGATCATTAAGTAGAATGGAGCTCACATTCTGTGCTAGAAAGACATTCTTTTTTACCTTCATCTTTCTCTTTACCGTCAATAAATCTTTAATGACTTTAGCATAAGCTGGAATTTTCTTAATGGCATCAAGGAAAGGTAAATTCAACTTTACTTGTTTTAGCACTTCTAGCACGTCTTCACGTGGGTTTCCTTTGTGGGAAGGAATCAACCTTTGAGGAAACAGTGCCGTGGAGGGTGACTTCACTACTACCTCGGGCTCACTAGTGTCGTCTTTATCACTCTCATTCAAGGGGACATATTCGGCTTCTTTCGTGCCGGGCGAAATATCCTTGTCTTTAGGTACGTCTTGTGGGGGAGGTGATAAGTCAACCACTCTCCCACTACGTAGAGTGGTAATTGCGCTATATTTCTCAGGATGGTCATGAGGTGTCGAGCTAACACTAGTTTGACCTTGGAGAGGTCTTTGGCCCTAGGAAGGAAACTTGCCCTTTTCTTGGACACTCAACGAGGATTGTATCTTTGACAGACTTGTATTTATGTCGCTAATTAGGCGATCATATCTAGCATTGGTCGCAGTCTGGCTTGCGATGAATTGATTCATGGTAACCTCGAGAGTTCTCCGCGGTGGCAGGATATAAGATCCTTGCGGTGGTGGTGCTTGCACATGTCCTTGCATGTGTGGAGCTTGTTGAAAGTGTTGTGGTGGAGGAGGGGAAACATGTGAAGGAAGGTTCATTGCATCATGTTCTTTCCCATAGCTAAAACCGGGATGGTTTTTCCACGAAGGGTTGTATGAATTCCCGTGCGGTGCACCGAAATTACCCTTAAATCGTCCTATACCACTAACTTGCTCCTGAAGCATTACTTTGTAGGCGGGTATAGTCGGGCATTCCTCAGTTGAATGACCCGCCTCAAAAATTGCACACACCTTCTCGACGGGGTTTGGTATGGATCCAACTGGTCCTTTTTCATATATTTCGCATAGGTCTCGAAATCCTTTCTCAAGGGTATCCAATCGACTGTCCGTCATAAAATTCTTATCTACGTGAAATAGGCCGGACACCGAAGGAGTGGTGGTCACTTGACTATTTCAATTTTGAGTGTTAGGATCAGAAGTATCCCAGGATTGGGTAGTCTCAGCGACATACCTCAGGTGAGGCTCAGCATCGTGGGCATCTAAATCAACAAACGGACCACTTCCCATGGTTTCAACAAGTTGCTTGGAGTTAAGATTCACCCCATTATAGAGAAAAGAGATGATTTGTGCTGAATCAAATCCATGATGGGGGCATGAAGTAATTAACTCGTTGAAACGTTCATAACATCGATGAAATGGCTCATTCTCAGACTATCTGAATGCTTGAATTTGAGCGTTTATGGAGATTGTTCGATGTGTTGGGAAGAATTTCTTGAGAAATCTCGATTGCAACTCGTTCCAAGATGGAATCGAGCTTGGAGGTAAAGACCATAACCAGGTCTTAGCTTTATCTTTTGGCGAGAAGGGGAAGAGTTTGAGTCGAATCACCTCTTGTGTGCAAGTTTGATCATTGAGAGTTCCACAAACATCCTCAAATTCCTTGATGTGAAGATATGGCTTTTCTGAATCCATACCATGGTAATGGGGTAACATCTGGATCATCCCATTTTTGAAACGGAATTGCCCGGCATTAGACAGGAGTATAATGCATCCCGGAGTGACAGTGCGCTCGGGATATAAGAATTCTCACAGCGGGCGGTATAGGGGATCTTCCTCACCGGCAGCTGCACTACCGTTTTGCGACATCTCCCTCTCTCTTAATGACTCGATGCTCTCACTTGGTGTGCTAGAGGTGTACTCGGGGGTGTATCCTAAGAAGGAAAATGGAGTGTTGTTTGAGACTGAGTGTGACGGTGTGGGAGGTGGGATCCAGAACTGTGGGGCGTTTGGAGTGTGAAGGCTATCGGGGTTATACTCAACGATTAGATTTTCGTGAATGCTGGTTGGAGTATTATGGGGTGTGGGAGTGAGTTCAGAATTTTGCATTAACGGCTTACGAGAGATGATGGTAAATCTTTTTGTGCTTTTTGAATTTTTTTTTATATGTTTTTGGATTTTTGGAAATTTTTGGTCAAAGCTTTGGATTGACTCGATCTAATCCTAAGTCTACCTAATTCCCCGGCAACGGCGCCAAAAACTTGACGCAACTAAAAATGTGTCTCAGAAATGGGTTCTTTCTAGGCTCAAGTGCAAGCCTGTCGCTCAAGTAATAATCCGACAAGTCAGGTATCGATCCTCAGGGAAAAGGACAACGAAGTTGTGACGACGGGAAAAGACGAAGGAATCCTAACTTTGACTCTAAAAAGAAAAAGATAAAATCATTTGGTTTTGGGGATGATTAAACTAAATGCAATTATGAAATTATGAAGAGATGCAAATACACTAAACTACCTAAAATATGATTGAAAAAAAATGATTTGAAATTTTTAACTAAGTGATGAGAAAAACATGACGGGAATACAATCCCCCAACCCTAGTGTATTGCAGTTATAATACTAATCGTAAATTTAACTGATTAATTTGACCCATAATTTAGTACTCCCAAGCATTACGTATACGAGGTTCAAGCCCGCGTCATACTTAATCTGAGGACGAGTAAATCTGTATCGCGATAGTCACACTCGAATTGCATTGTAAATCATCCCAGTTACCCAGAGGCAAACGAGAAATAAAGATCTACAATAGTTGTGTTCTTACGCAATACGGCCGTAATCAATCACTAAATTAAAAGGACTAATTTTATACACATGCAATTAACACATCAGGCTGGGCTCATGTATCCTAACCTTTTAAACCTAGCCGGACATATTAAACTGAAGGATGTATGGAATAGTAACGTTGCATGCGAAAGAACTCATGATAAAACTAGATTGAAATACATGACTAAATATTATGAACACAAAAATTGATTCAAATCATGCAAGAAAAATTACCATGCAAGAACAATAATCATAAGAATGAAACTTGGATTACAACTTGAAAACAAACCCGAAATTGTATCAATCTTGCAGCAATTAATTCAACTTATGTTCCTAGATGTTCTTCTCCTTTTCTCTCTACCAAAACTAAAAAAAAAACTCTCCAGAACTGTTGTTCCTAGGTCACTAAGTACGTCCAAAACTGTTTTAGAAGGAGTTTTAACTTCATGGGATTCTTTGGACCAATCAGAAATAACGAAAAAATCTGCGCTTCAGGACCCCTGAACCGGTTCGCATGTTCCCCAAATCGATTCGCCCCCCAAACCGGTTCGCATTGGGTTTGGGAAATTTCGCTGGCTTGGGTGCCCTTTTCTTTCATTTTAACACTTAGAAATTTTTTCTTGTTTCCTTCCTTTCTTCCTTGGATTTTTCTTTAACTTCAATTGGTCATAACTCATCAACCATAGCTCGGATTTGGGTACCATTTCTTTCAGTGTTCTCGTTGTTCCAAGATTTTCAACTTTCCAGTTGACTTATCCTCCGGGATCTGTCTACATAATTACCAAAATGCCCTTGAACTTGCCTTCCTAGCATTTCTTTCATCGTTTTGCTTTCTCTTTTGCACCGCTTGCATAATTAACCTGTAAAACAAGTAGGAGAAACACGAAACACGAAATACTTGCCAAAAAAGGTTAGTAGCATAAATGTGCATTAAATCCATATCGGTTGAATAAATCGGGTTCACAAATGTACCGAAATTAGGGGAATAAATATACAATATTTATGCCTAATCACCCAAGCTTTTGTAATTGTCTAATGTAATGTATTATGTAATTTACTGAACTTGTTTAATATTATTATATGAGTCTATTGACTGACAACATATTCGGTCCATTATTGTATATTTGATGTGGATGTAATATAATTTCTCCTGGGTTTCCACTTTCTTTTTAAATTGGGTTGTTTAAATTCTTTCCTTAACTTTAAAACCAAAATTTTTGGCAACCCGTTTTTCTGAAATATTGAGTGGTTATCCTGTATACTTTTATATAGTTACGATGCTGAGAATGATTCCATCCATGATTCCTGTTATATTGGAGTATCGGGCTGGACACCCCATATTTTGGTGAGCGAGTTATCACAGATGGTATCAGAGCACCAGGTTCTAGAGTCCTTAGGAATCTGTGTGTACGCATTACATTTTCAGCATTGCTTTTGATTTGGCATAGAGCCTTAGGATTAAGATCGTTGATTTCTCTTGTGCGATTTTGTTCTCCTGCCATGAGGTAGAACCCATAGAATCTGTTGTGTGTTGGTGAGAGATTAGTAGGTCGATTAAAGAAGGACGCCAGAGAAGGTTGTTGTGAAGGCGTCACGAGATGGAATTACTAGGAACTGTAAGTTTTGGTCGGGGATGAGGATCGCTTTGGAGGTCGCTCCCTTTTATAGAATTTTCTTATCTTGCTACCTCGACTACTAAATACATTAGATATAGTTTCCCAAGTACCGCTAGAAGTAGAGAGTGGTACTAATTTTAGGATTCCGAATGATGTTAAATTAAAGTGAGAAGATCCCATGATAATGGCCACATGTTGAAGTAAGATGGAGGAGATGCATCCTCGTTCGGTGGATGCATAAGGTCCAGGAGCTTTGGCCTAGATAGGGGTACATAAGTGCCCAGATGTAAAGGATGGAGGAAAATCCTTCACCCGTAGGAGTAGTGTTAAAACGGTGGGAACGTAGTCACCATATTTGTGGGTGCATGAAGTTTTGCCCATGGAGAAACCCGATGGATGTTTTTAACAGCGAATTTCTCTGGGATGACTGGAATGATGGGAAGGTAGATTCTTAAATGCTCAACGAGGTTCGGTCGGAGGCCGACGGTGAATAAAGAGTTATACGATTAGGGAGGCCGTACACCAAAATAAGGTTGGTATAAGCAAGAAAGAGCCCTTCAGTGGAATGATAGGCTCCAGAATAAGTGTCGCTAACACTTCTGAAGGAATAGTGTTCATGAAACCCCATTGGTGGATATCCGCCCGGGGAAGATTCATTGAACTAAAGAAGGGGAGGCCGGTAGCGTGTTCTCTTTTGTTGAGAAAGTAAAAGGGACTGCGTGGGCAATTGTTTGGCAGCTAGGGACGAAACAATGGCTATGATGTGGAGTGTAGAACCACTCCTCTTGATTCTGTTGATTGGAGAACAAGGGCAAGGATAAGGTGCCTAGTTGGGGCGTTGATGGAAGTAATATCGGTTCGGATAAGACTCAAGTAGGTGTCTGAGAACCATTAGTATTGACCCGGGGTGATTGGCAAGAATGTTGGCGGGAATTCCACCTTAGTAGTGGGTGGTACATTCCTCATGATAAGATAGAGTAGTATTGTGTTTACTCTAGATTCGGGTGTGTATATCGAGCTTTTGGTAGTTTCGATGCTATTATAAAAGGGTAACTATATGACTTCCATGGTAGGGAAGTTTTATATTTTCCTTCACTCGTTATGAGGCGAGTGATAATATTTTTAAAAAGTATTATGTGTGTTCTATGCTACTTGTATTATGTTACTATACGAGTAAAGATATTTTGTTTTGATTGGGGTGATAGCAAGCGAATAAATTGCCAGGCTATCCTACTTCTAGTTTCAGGATGGAACTAGTTGTCCTATACTACAATATCTCTCCTGGATACAGGTTGAGCCTTTATAGAGGTGGTTTGAGGTAGGTAGGAGATTTTCATTACTTGTTGTGTTATCTTGTTTGAGTGTTTGATTGTTTGTTTGAATTTTCACTACGCCAAATCCTGTGAATGGTCACGCCCAGTGGGTCACGGCCAAAGTCCGCGACCAGCTGGTCGCGGACTTGGTCCATGACCCACTCAATATTTGGCGTGACAATATTTATTACCACACTAAATTATCGATGCTCTGGAAGTGGTCACAGCCCACAGTGGTCACGGACTTGGGCCGTGACCAGGTCGTGACCATCTTAGCGCCAAACTCGCGCCAAAATTCCCTCCAAGCTTGGTCGCGGATGGGTTACGGCCTAAGTTCGTGACCCATGGCATGAGGAAGAAGTGAGTACACACATTGAGGGTCACGGCTTAGGGCCGTGACCATTTCTGGGCATGGGTCACGGCTATGGGCTGTGACCATACCTCATTCAAGAACTATAGGGTGGATGAGAAGGGTTGCGCATCTAAGATTGAGGGTCACAGTTTGGGCCCGTGACCATGTCTTGGTATGGGTCACGGTTATGGGACGTGACCATACCTCATTTGATAGCTGTTATTGGTCGCGCAAGAGGGTCACGGCTGTAGGCCATGACCATTCTTCGTCAATCAGGTCTCATAACTCCAAGGGGGGTTGCGATGGTGGGTCATGGCTTTAGGCCGTGACCAGGTCATTCCTAAAAAATAAAGAGGCGCACTAATTTAGTTTTTCATTTGCCCGCTTCTCTCTCACTCTCGTCAGATGTTGATGACCTAAACGCTTTTCTCTCTCTCTCATCAATCAGGTAGCGGTTGGAGTTCTAAAGAGGTTAGTCAAACACTGATGTATTCCTCAGCTCCTCCCTAGCAGCGGTCGCCCTAGCTCCACCCCAGCTCTCTCCCAGGTAAATTTTATTTTTTTTCTCCATTAATTTATGTAGATTCCATTAATATATTTATATACAGTTTACATGTCTTTACAATTTATACACAGTATATATAGTATATATAAATAATTTATATGATTTGAATTTGGGATAATATTGTGGCAGAGCTAATGTAAAAGTAAAAATAGTATGAGATAATATTTTTTAAACTTTAGTCTTACAACCTACTAGGTTGTTAATATTAGTAAAAAAAACTTTGGGTAAGCCAATTTATATCACATAGTTAGATTTTAGGATGTTAATATTCATATTAATCGATTTTAGCTGAACTTCTAAAGCTATTTTAGTATATTTGGTATTTTAGTCCTAATTTTTATTTTTATCGTTTTTTTTCCTTTTTGTATTATATGGTTAATGGAAAACCTCGTAGAAAGTACATTATAGGAAATGGTTGCAGAGTTGATTACTCAGGTTCCTGAATCTACTAGGTCTCTTTTGAGACAAATTGAAACTATGTAGGTTCATAAGTAAATTATATTTACATTTGTTTATTGAATATTATGATTAACTATACTAACTTTACAGTCATTTTCTTTGTTTCATGTTCCTGACTTGAGTCCTTTCTTTACTGGATTAACCAGACCCTCATAGTGCCCCTGGAATTAACGGTTCAGGGGTAATATGTCGTCATAGTGACCCTCAGATTTTAACGGCATATTGTCCCTAAAATTAACGGAGTGTTTAAATTAACCAATTATTTTAACGGAGTGTAAATATTTTTTCAGATTTGGTATTTCACAGTGAGTGAGCATCCGGATAGGGGTGCAACGTTACTACCTACACATATCATGGTAAACTTTATGATATTTTTTATTTGTTCATCCAATTTTATAGAAATTGAATGCTTACATATATTATTACATACCAATTACATACCAGTTCTTTATTACATACAAATTCTTCATTACACACCAAGTGCTCTTTACTTTAACTAAAGTAGTTATATAATTGATATACATTATCTATTAAATCTTTTAGATGATAGAAGGAGTACGGGATAATTATTGGTTTTGTTTGGTTTGGCTGTTGGATAATTATTGGTTGTTAACTTGTTGTTGGATAGTATATTAGAAGGAGTATGGGATAATTATAAGGAGTACGGGATACGGCGATAACTTGCTAATGTCTAGACTTAAACATAAAAATATGGCACCAACACCTTTCACGGGACCAATGTAACATGTGGGAACTGACCCCATGACCACGGGACTCCCAATTTGAGAAAACGATTATAATTTAAAAATATTAGGACTTAAGCTTAAAAACAAGGCGTTAGATAGCAAAAATATGAAACAACCCTTGTACGGACCCGTGAGAGGTACCAACACCTCTCACGGGACCAATGTAACACGTAGGAACAGACTGTGCGACCACGAGACTCTCAATTTGAGAATATGACGATAATTTTAAAATATGAGGAATTAAGCTTAAAAACAAGGCGTTAGATGGTGAAAATCCAAAACAATCCCCGAACGGCCCCGTGAAAGGCACCAACACCTCGTACTGGAGCAATGTAACTTTTAGGAACTAATCGCGCGATCACAGAACTACCGGTTTGAGAATACGAGGATAATTTGAAAATATAAGGAATTAGGTTTAAAAACATGGCCTTAGATTGCCAAAGCCCGAAATAGCCCCCGAACGGCCCCATGAGAGGCACCAACACTTCGCACGGGACCAATATAACTCGTAGACACTAATCACGCAATCACGGGGCCCCCGGTTTGAGAATAGGACAATAATTTGCATAAATAAGGAATTTGGATTAAAAATAGCATTAGATAGCAAAATCCTGATACAACCCCCAAATGGCCCCATGAGAGGCACTAACAACTTGCACGAGACTAATATAACTCGTAGGAACAGACCACGTAGCCCCAGGACTCCCGGTTTGAGAATACAATAGTAATTTGAATATTTCTAAACTTAGGCTCAAAAAGATGGCGTTAGTAGGTGAAAACGCGAAACAGCCCCCGTATTGCCTCGTGGGTGGCACCAACACCTGCCATGGGACCAATGTGACTCGTTGGAACTGACCGCGCAGCCCCGAGACTCCAGGTTTGAGAATACGACAGTAATTTGAATATTTTTAGACTTAGGCTAAAAAACATGGCTTTAGAGGGTGAAAACCCGAAACAGCCCCCAAACGGCCCCGTGGGTGGTACCAACACCTCCCACGGGACCAATGTGACTCGTAGGAACTGATTGCGCAGCCCTGGGACTCCCAGTTTGAGAATACGATGATAATTTGAATATTTCTAGACTTAGGCTTAAAAACAAGGCGTTAGTGGGTAAAAACGCGAAACATCACCCGTACGGCCACGTGGGTGGCACAAACACCTCCCACGAGACCAATGTGACTCGTTGGAACTGACCGCGCAGCCGCGGGACTCCCAGTTTTAGAATACGACGATAATTTACATATTTCTAAACTTAGGCTTAAAAATATGGCGTTAGAGGGTGAAAACCCGAAACAGCCCCCCGAACGGCCTCGAGGGTGGAACCAACACCTCCCACGGGACCAATGTGACTCGTAGGAACTGACCGCGCAGCCCCGGAACTCCCAGTTTGAGAATACAATAGTAATTTGAATATTTCTAGACTTAGGCTTAAAAGGATGGCGTTAGTGGGTGAATATGCAAAATAACCCCCGTGGGTGGCACCAACACCTCCCATGGGACCAATGTGACTCGTTGGAACTGACCGCGCAGCCCCGGTACTCCCAGTTTGAGAATACGAAGATAATTTGAATATATTTAGACTTAGGCTAAAAACATGGCTTTAGAGGATGAAAACCCGAAACAACTCCCGAACGGTCGTGTGGGTAGCACCAACACCTCCCACGGGACCAATGTGACTCATAGGAACTGACTGCGCAGCCGCGGGACTCTCGGTTTGATAATACTACGGTAATTTGAAAATTTTGGAACTTTAGCTTAAAAACATGGCATTAGAGGGTGAAAACCAAAAACAACCCTCGAACGGACCTGTGGGTGGCACCAACACCTCCCACGGGACGAATGTAACTCGTAGGAAGTGACCACGCAGCAGCGAGACTCCCGGTTTGAGAATACGATGATAATTTTCATATTTCTAGACTTAGGCTTTAAAATTTGGCTTTGGAGGGTGAAAACCCAAAATAACCCCCGAACGGCCCCGTGGGTGGCACCAACACCTCCTACGGGACCAATGTGACTCGTAGGAACTGATCGCGTAGCCTCGGGACTCCCAGTTTGAAAATATAATGGTAATTTACATATTTCTAGATTAAGGCTTAAAAACATGGCGTTAGTGCGTGAAATCCAGAAATAGCCCCCGAATGGCCCCGTGGGTGGCACCAACACCGCTCATGGGACTAATATAACTCGTAGGAACTGACCGCACAACCCCGAGACTCCCGATTTGAGAATACGATGATAATTTGCATATTTCTAGACTTACGCTTAAGAACCTAGCTTTAGAGGATGAAAACCCGAAACAGCCGCTGAACAGCCCTATGGGTGGCACCAACACCTCCCACGGGACCAATGTGACTCGTAGGAACCGACAGTGCAGCCGCAGGACTCCCGATTTTGAGAATACGATGATAATTTGCACATTTCTAGACTTAGACTTAAAAACATGGCGTTAGTGGGTGAAAATGAAAAACAGCTCTCGTACGGCCCCATGGGTGGTACAAACACCTCCCACGGGACCAATATGACTCGTTGGAACTGACCGTGGAGCCCCGAGACTCCCATTTTGAGAATACGACGGTAATTTAAATATATTTAGACTTAGGTAAAACATGGCGCTAGTGGAGGAAAACCCAAAACAACCCTCGAACGACCCCGTGGGAGGCACCAACACCTCCCACGGGACCAATGTAACTCGTAGGAACTGACCACACAGCCGCAGGACTCCCGGTTTGAGAATACGACGGTAATTTGCAAATTTTGAGACTTAGGCTTAAAAATAAGGCGTTAGAGGGTGAAAACCCAAAATAGCCCCCAAACGGCCTTGTGGGTGGTACCAACACCTCCCACGGGTCCAATTTAACTCGTAGGAATTCACTGCGCAGCCGTGGGACTCCCGGTGTGAGAATACGACGATAATTTACATATTTCTAGACTTAGGCTTAAAAATATGGCTTTAGAGGGTGAAAATCCAAAACAGCCCCGACCGGTCCCGTGGGTGGCACAAACACCTCCCACGGGACTAATGTTACTCGTAGGAACTGACCGCGCAGCCGTGGGATTCCCAGTTTGAGAATATGATGATAATTTGAATATTTCTAAACTTAGGCTTAAAAACATGGCGTTAGAGGGTGAAAACCCGAAATAGCCCCCGAACGGTTCTGTGGGTGGAACCAACATCTCCCACGGGACCAATGTGACTGGTAGGAACTAACCGCGCAGACCCAGAACTCCCGATTTGAGAATACAATAGTAATTTGAATATTTCTAGAGTAGGCATAAAAAGATGGCGTTATTGGGTGAAAATGTGAAACAGCCCCCGTACGGCCCCGTAAGTTGCACCAACACCTCCCACGGGACCATGGTGACTCGTCAAAACTGACCGCGAAGCCTCGGGACTCCCTGTTTGAGAATATAAAGATAATTTGAATATTTTTAGACTTAAGCTTAAAAACATGGCTTTAGAGGGTTAAAACCCGAAACATTCCCCGAACGATCGCGTGGGTGGCACCAGCACCTCCCACGGGACCAATGTGACTCCTAGGAACTGACCGCGCATCCGCGGGACTCCCGGTTTGGGAATACTATGGTAATTTTCAAACTTCGAGACTTAGGATTAAAAACATGGCGTTAGAGGGAGAAAACTCAAAACAACCCTCGAATGGCCCCGTGGGTGGCACCAACACCTCCCACGGGACCAATGTAACTCGTAGGAACTGACCGCGAATCCGCGGGACTCCCAGTTTGAGAATACGATGATAATTTGCATATTTCTAGACTTAGGCTTAAAAACGTGGATTCAGAGGGTGAAAACCCAAAACTTCCCCCGTACGGCCCCATGGGTGGCACAAACACCTCCCACGGGACCAATGTGACTCGTTGGAACTGACCGCACAGCCTCGGGACTCACGGTTTAAGAATACGACGGTAATTTGAATATTTTTAGACTTAGGATAAACATGGCGTTAGTGGGGGAAACCCGAAATAACTCCCGAATGATCCCGTGGGTGGCACCAACACCTCCCATGCGACCAATGTAACTCGTAGGAACTGACCACGCAGCCCATGGGACTCTTGGTTTGAGAATACAACGGTAATTTGTAAATTTCGAGACTTAGGCTTAAAAACATGACGTTAGAGGGTGAAAACCCAAAACAGCCCCCAAACGACCTTATGGGTGGCACCAACCCCTCCCACGGGACCAATTTTACTTGTAAGAACAGACCGCGCAGCCGCGGGACTCCCGATGTGAGAATACGATGATAATTTGCATATTTCATGACTTAAGCTTAAAAACGTGGCATTAGAGGGTGAAAATCGAAAATAGCCCCCGAACGGCCCCGTGGGTGGAACCAACAACTCCCACGGGACTAAGGTGACTCGTAGGAACTGACTACGCAGCCGCGGGACTCCCAGTTTGAGAATATGATGATAATTTTCATATTTCTAAACTTAGGCTTAAAAACATGGCGTTAGAGGGTGAAAACCCGAAACATCCCCTGAACGGCCCCGTGGGTGGAACTAACACCTCCCACGGGACCAATGTGACTCGTAGGAGCTGACCGCGCAGTTCCAGGATTCCCGATTTGAGAATACAATAGTAATTTGAATATTTCTAGACTTAGGCTTAAAAAGATGGTGTTAGTGGGTGAAAACGCAAAATAGTCCCCGTACGGACCCGTGGGTGGCACCAACACCTCCCATGGGACCAATGTGACTCGTTGGAACTGATCGCGCAGCCCCGGGACTCTCGGTTTGAGAATACGACGGTAATTTGAATATTTTTAGACTTAGCCTAAAAACATGGCTTTAGAGGGTGAAAACCCGAAACAGCCCCCGAACGGCCGCGTGGGTGGCACCTACACCTCCCACGGGACCAATGTGACTCGTAGGAACTGACCGCGCAGTCGCGAGACTCCCAGTTTGAGAATACTACGGTAATTTGCGAATTTCGAGACTTAGGCTTAAAAACATGGCGTTAGAGGGTGAAAACCCAAAATAGCCCCCGAACAGCCCTGTGGGTGGCACCAACACCTCCCACGGGACCAAGTTAACTCGTAGGAACTGACTGCGCAGCCGCGGGACTCCCAGTGTGAGAATACGACGATAATTTGCATATTTCTAGACTCAGGCTTAAAAACGTGACTTTAGAGGGTGAAAATTCAAAACAGCCCCCGACTGGCCCCGTGGGTGGCACAAGCACCTCCCACAGGACCAATGTGACTCGTAGGAACTGACCTCGCAGCCCAGGAACTCCCGGTTTGAGAATACAATGGTAATTTGAATATTTTTAGACTTAAGCTTAAAAACATGCCCCGAACGGCCGCGTGGGTAGCAACAACACTTACCAAGGGACCAATGTGACTCGTAGAAACTAACCGCGTAGCCGCGGGACTCTCGGTTTGGTAATACTACGGTAATATGCAAACTTCCAGACCAAGGCTTAAAAACATGGCGTTAGATAGTGAAAACTCAAAAGAGGCCCCGAACGGCCCTGTTGGTGGCACCAACACCTCCCACGGGACCAATGTAACTCGTAGGAACTGACCACGCAGCCGCGGGACTCCGCGTTTGAGAATACGATGATAATTTGCACATTTCTAGACTTGGGCTTAAAACGTGGCTACAGAGGGTGAAAACCCAAAACAGCCACCGTACGGCCCCGTGGGTGGCACAAACACCTCCCACGGGACCAATGCGACTCGTTGAAAATGACCGCGCAGCCCTAGGACTCTCGGTTTGAGAATACGATGGTAATTTGAATATTTTTAAACTTAGGCCAAACATGGCGTTAATGGGAAAAAACCCGAAATAACTCCCGAATGACCCCGTGGGTGGCACCAACACCTCCCACGAGATCAATGTAACTCTTAGGAACTGACCACGCAGCCGCGAGACTCCCGCTTTGAGGATACGACAATAATTTATAAATTTCGAGACATAGGCTTAAAATCAGGCGTTAGAGGGTGAAAACCCAAAACAGACCCCGAACGGCCCTGTGGGTGGCACCAACACCTCCCACGGGACCAATTTTACTTGTAAGAACTGAACGCGCAGCCGCAAGAATCCCAATGTGGGAATACGACGATAATTTGTATATATCTATACTTAGGCTTAAAAACGTGGTATTAGAGGGTGAAAATAAAAAACAGCTCCCGAACGGCCCCGTAGGTGGCACCAACACCTCCCACGGGACTAATGTGACTCGTAGGAACTGACCGCGCTGCATCGGGACTCCCGATTTCAGAATACAATAGTAATTTGAATATTTCTAGACATAGGCTTAAAAGATAACATTAGTAGGTGAAAACGCATAACAGTCCCCGTACGGCCCCGTGGGTGGCACCAACACCTCCCACCGGGCCATTGTGACTCGTTGGAACTGATCGCATATCCCCGGGACTCTCGGTTTGAGAATACGACGGTAATTTGAATATTTTTAGACTTAGCCTAAAAAACATGGCTTTAGAGGGTGAAAACCCGAAACAGCCCCCGAACGGCCGTGTGGGTGGCACCTACACCTCCCACGGGACCAATGTGACTCGTAGGAACTGACCGCGCAGTCGCGGGACTCCCAGTTTGAGAATACTACGGTAATTTACGAATTTCGAGACTTAGGCTTAAAAACATGGCGTTAGAGGGTGAAAACCCAAAATAGCCCCCGAACAGCCCTGTGGGTGGCACCAACACCTCCCACGGGACCAATTTAACTCGTAGGAACTGACTGCGCAGCCGCGGGACTTCCAGTTGAGAATACGACGATAATTTGCATATTTCTAGACTTAGGCTTGAAAACGTGACTTTAGAGGGTGAAAATTCAAAACAGCCCCCGACTGGCCCCGTGGGTGGCACAAGCACCTCCCACAGGACCAATGTGACTCGTAGGAACTGACCTCGCAGCCCAGGAACTCTCGGTTTGAGAATACAACGGTAATTTGAATATTTTTAGACTTAAGCTTAAAAAACATGCCCCGAACGGCCGCGTGGGTGGCACCAACACTTCCCAAGGGACCAATGTGACTCGTAGAAACTAACCGCGTAGCCGCGGGACTCTTGGTTTGGTAATACTACGGTAATATGCAAACTTCCAGACCAAGGCTTAAAAACATGGCGTTAGATAGTGAAAACTCAAAACAGGCCCCGAACGGCCCCGTTGGTGGCACCAACACCTCCCACGGGACCAATGTAACTCGTAGGAACTGACCACGCAGCCGCGGGACTCCACGTTTGAGAATACGATGATAATTTGCACATTTCTAGACTTGGGCTTAAAAACGTGGCTCCAAAGGGTGAGAACCCAAAACAGCCACCGTACGGCCCCGTGGGTGGCACAAACACCTCCCACGGGACCAATGCGACTCGTTGAAAATGACCGCGCAGCCCTAGGACTCTCGGTTTGAGAATACGATGGTAATTTGAATATTTTTAAACTTAGGCCAAACATGGCGTTAATGGAAAAAAACCCGAAATAACTCCCGAATGACCCCATGGGTGGCACCAACACCTCCCACGAGATCAATGTAACTCTTAGGAACTGACCACGTAGCCGTGGGACTCCCTCTTTGAGGATACGACAATAATTTATAAATTTCGAGACTGAGGCTTAAAATCATGGCGTTAGAAGGTGAAAACCCAAAACAGCCCCCGAACGGCCCTGTGGGTGGCACCAACACCTCCCACGGGACCAATTTTACTTGTAAGAACTGATCGCGCAACCACGGGAATCCCGATGTGGGAATACGACGATAATTTGTATATATCTAGACTTAGGCTTAAAAACGTGGCATTAGAGGGTGAAAATAAAAAACAGCCCCCGAACGGCCCCGTAGGTGGCACCAACACCTCCCACCGGACTAATGTGACTCGTAGGAACTGACCGCGTTGCCGCGGGACTCCCAGTTTGAGAATACGATGATATTTTGCATATTTCTAAACTTAGGCTTAAAAACATGGCGTTAGAGGGTGAAAACCCAAAACAGCCCCGGACGGCCCCGTGGGTGGAACCAACACCTCCCACGGGACCAATGTGACTCGTAGGAACTGACCGCGCAACCCAAGAACACCCGATTTCAGAATACAATAGTAATTTGAATATTTCTAGACATAGGATTAAAAGATAGAATTAGTAGGTGAAAACGCATAACAGTCCCCGTACGGCCCCGTGGGTGGCACCAACACCTCCCACCGGGCCATTGTGACTCGTTGGAACTGATCGCACAACCCTGGAACTCCCGGTTTGAGAATATGACAGTAATTTGAATATTTTTAGACTTAGGCTAAAAAACATGGCTTTAGATCTTGAAAACCCGAAACAGCCCCCGAACGGCCGCGTGGGTAGCACCAACACCTCCCACGGGACCAATGTGACTCGCAAGAACTGATCGCGCAGCCGCGGGTCTCTCGGTTTGAGAATACTACGATAATTTGTAAATTTCGAGTCTTAGGCTTAAAAACATGGTGTTAGAGGGTGAAAACCCAAAACAGCCCCGTGGGTGGCACCAACACCTACCACGGGACCAATGTAACTCGTAGGAACTGACCGCGCAGCCGCGGGACTCCCGGTTTGAGAATACGACGATAATTTGCATATTTCTAGACTTAGGCTTAAAAACGTTGCTTTAAAGGGTGAAAGCCCAAAACAGCCCCCGAACGGCCCCATGGGTGGCACCAACACCTCCCACGGGACCAATGTGACTCGTAGGAACTGACCGCATAGCCCCGAGACTCCCGGTTTGAGAATACGATGATAATTTGTATATTTCTAGATTTAGGCTTAAGAACCTAGTGTTAGTGTGTGAAAATTAGAAACATCCCCCGAACGGCCCCGTGGGTGGCACCAACACCTCTCACGGGACCAATGTAACTCGTAGGAACTGACCGCGCAGCCCCGGGACTCCCGATTTGAGAATACGATAATAATTTGCATATTTCTAGACTTAGGCTTAAAAACCTGGCTTTAGAGTGTGAAAACCCTAAATAGCCCCCGAACGGCCCTATGGGTGGCACCAACACCTCCCAAGGGACCAAGGTGACTCGTAAGAACCTACCGCGCAGCCGCGGGACTCCCGGTCTTTAGAATACGACAATAATTTGCATTTTTTTAGACTTAGGCTTAAAAACATGGCGTTAGAGGGTGAAAACTCGAAACAGCGCCCGAACGTCCCCGTGGGTGGCACCAACACCTCCCAGGGGACCAATGTAGCTCGTAAGAACTGACCACGCACCGCGGGACTCCTGATTTGAGAATACGAAGGTAATTTGCATATTTCTAGACTTAGGCTTAAAAACATGGCGTTAAAGGGTGAAAACTCAAAACAGCCCCCGAACGTCCCTGTGGGTGGCACCAACACCTCCCACAGGACTAATGTAGCTCGTAGGAACTGACCACGCAGCCGTGGGACTCCCAGTTTGAGAATACAACGGTAATTTGCATTTTTTTAGACTTAGATTTAAAAACACGGCGTTAGAGGGTAAAAATCCCAAAATAGCCCCCGAACGGCCCTGTGGGTGGCACCAATACCTCCCACGGGGCCAATTTAACTCGTAGGAACTGATTGCGCAGCCGCGGGACTCCCGGTGTGAGAATACGATGATAATTTGCATATTTTTATACTTTAACTTAAAAACGTGGCTTTCGAGGGTGAAAATCCAAAATAGCCCCGGAACGTCCCCGTGGGTGGCACTAACACCTCACATGGGACCAATGTAGCTCGTAGGAACTAACCACCCAGCCGCCGAACTCTTGGTTTGAGAATACGATGGTAATTTGCATATTTCTAGACTTAGGCTTAAAAATATTGGGTTAGAGGGTGAAAACTCAAAACCGCACCCGAACGTTCCCGTGGGTAGCACCAACACCTCCAACGGGACTAATGTAACTCGTAGGAACTGACCATGTAGCTGCGGGACTCCCAGTTTGAGAATACGACGGTAATTTGCATGTTTCCAGACTTAGGCTTAAAAATATTGATATGTTTATAATTTTTACTCATATATACAATTTTTCAGCTTGATTAAATTTTTTGTGAAACTACTTGGTTACTGATATTTTTTTTATATATCCTATCATTTGTAGAATTTTTGCACGCGGAACAAATGAAGGAGGCAATGGTTTACAACAAGAAGATGGTTTATATGTTGTGGACATTCAGGATTTTGTTTTTTGTGTTACAGCCATGCGGGCTTTTATTGTTTAGTTTTATGGCCATGCGGGCTTTTATAATTTGATTGTTGAATTTTATGGTCGTGCGGGCTTTATAATAAGAAGGTTTTACATTTACAGGTTTTGGAATGCCAAGAAAATAGAGGAAACTGTAATACCCCGTATTTTTATACTATATTAATTTGGGGATTTATTAAATTTAATATGAGTTAATTATTTAATAAAAATTCGAAAATTAATTATGTTATAATTATTAACGTGAAGAGAGTTAGTAATTATGGAAAATTTATTGAATATTACTAATGAGCAAAGTAATATATATGATATTGGTTATATTGAATGTCATGAGTGAATTAAATGACAATTTTGGAAATTTTAATCGGGACGTGCTCGTGTCGCGTCGGGACTAAATTTTGATAAATAAAAAGTGATTTTTTTATAAGTTGTCCGTATGTCGTTTTGAGTGCGCCAACGCGTCCGGAAGGGTCTAGATAGTCAGAAAAGTGTACCCGGGGGTGTAGTTTGGGTCTCGGGGTGTTTTCAGGCCTAATTAGTAACCCGGGAGGGCATTTTGGTCATTTTGCATTTTTGGGTAATTAAACCGACGAACATTAGAGGGACTATATCCGATATTGAGGTTGTCACCTAGGGTTAGAAGTCCCAAAACCTAGAACGGCCATTGGAGAAGAGAGGAGAGAGCTCTCAAGCAATTTCAAGGCTCAAAACTCAACGGTTTGCGCCCCCGCCACCACCAACGCGTAGATCGCGAGATGAGGAACGCAACCACACCAAAATCAGCCGTAAATCAGAATACCAAAAATCCCAGGCAAGTGTTTATCTTGCTTATTTCGTTGATGCATCTTTCATATTAGTTTAGAAGTAATTAGGTTAAATTTTAATAGAAGAAAGCCCAATTTGTGATAGGAAAATCCATGTAGTATTGGTTTATATGATGATTCTGGAAACCCTTGACATGTAGAGGAATTTAACCACGAAATTGTGATGATTATAAGAAGGAAATTTTGGAGAAAATTTGTTAGAAACCTGTTTAAGAAAATTCTAGGGTTCTTGATAATTAGATAAAACTTTGGGTTGATAATCCATGTTTAAATGATAGAAATACACATGCCTTACGTTGGAAATATCTGGTATATTGATATAATGTTAGTAGTAGAATTATTGGGACGTTTGGGTTTGGAAAATATGGATTCGGATGAAGATAGGTGGTAGAACCCGTAACTGCAATTCTGCAGAAGTCGAAATACCTGCTTGATCGATCGATCGAGCATAGATCATCGATTGATCGAAGGTTCGATCGATCGACCCCTCCTGACAGACTCATGTTTCCCCTTATTAATTAGTTGAAAGTCAATTTAATGTGAAATAAGTCTTGGGCATCCTTAATAAAATGTTTTGGGAGATATGGAGGACCAGTAGGACATATGAATAATTTTGGGATTCTTAATATTAGACGAGAATTGTACATGTGGGATAATTACTTAAGGTTTGATGAATTTATGAATTAACGGGAGAGTTGCGTAAGAGAGTTACGTTGGAACATAGAAAGTACCCTTACTGAATTTTATACTTGGGAGGATAGAGTCCATGCATGTTACGTATTCAGATGAGAAAACCCTTCGAGTTAAAGTTAGAAACGAATTCTTATACGTAATGCTAATAATGTGAAAATTAAGGACAAATGTTGTAATTATGGGTGATGAGAGGAACCTATATTAATATGATAATAGTGGTATATTTATATGATTGTGTATGCATATATTATATACATGTGAAAACCATGCCCGCGCTACTTGCTATCCCTAAGGTTACCACGCTGGGACGATCTTATCCTGTGTTGCCTTATGGGGGATATTGATTCGTACCCTAGGAGATAGATATCCTTGGTACAGGCTATCGAATCGATAGTTCATACGGTCCTAAGAGACGTGAGGGTATGTACTGACCTCTTAGAGACTTGGAATCTATACTTAGCCTCAATCTTGTTTATGTTTATATGTTGATACAGTTCGAGAGTGATTCTGAACTTGTATATCCCTTAGTGTGAGCGATACGGGGATTGGATAGCAGAGTATGCCTGCACCATAGTTTGTATGTTGGTGTTGTTATAATGTATATATTATACGAGTGCTTAATATATATATCTGAAATTTGGGAAATTTATACTGTTACTGTGATATGGTAAGTGAGAAATAATTCTGGACTATAAATCGGAAATACTTGCTTGAAAAAGTATAATATGACACTGGGAAACTTTATAAATTAATGAAGCTAAAACGAGAGTTGTGCTACTAATTGGAAATATCTTTTTAAACAATGATATTGTTTGGTTTTGAGATCTTATGAGTAATTTGAGATAAGATAAATTGTTGGAAAGGTTAGTGTGATAAAATGATAGGATAAACCGTTGGGAAGGTTAGTACGATAGGTGTGCACATCAGAAGAGAGGTGAGAATTTCTCAAGAGAGTGTCGTACTAATATGTTGTTGCATTGGCCTGTATCAATTTAAATACTTGCTAAACGAATTTTAAATCATACACACTATCGGGCTCTGACCCGTTTCTTTTTCTCTCTCTCTTGTATATATATGTATGTATTACAGGTGCCCAGCCACAGGGGCGTCTTGCTTAGGATCTCTTGGAAGGAACGCGTTGCAGCTTAGGTGGGAGTTGCAGGTCTCTTGATTAGACGACTTCGTTCATTCGGATCCACTCTTAGTACTTTCATCTAGTTGGGCATGTGTAGCTCTTTCCATTATTCCGTTGTTATTGGACATTTGTATTTCAGTTATTTCCAGTATTGTTACTATGGGATTTATTCAGTTTGGATGTATGAATTTAGATTTCGTATGTTGACATTCGATTGACGAATGTATTAAATTAATTGGATTATGTTACAGAATTTAATGTGGTGTGATTCTTACTTATTGAATGTTGTTAGTAAAATAAATGATTTTTCTTTAAATAAAATTTGGAAAGTATGTATGAAAATGGTTTTGACACTTAGCTTAATTAATTAGGGTGTTGAATTGGAAAAATTTATTTTTCGACAGTGATGCTAAGAATGGACCGACTGTTCACCTTGATTAATTTAATAAAGGACTGATCGCCCGGTATTTAATTAGGCGGGGTGTCACAGAAACTCTGTCCAATTTTTTTTGGTTTGTGAATTATTAAGACGTGTAATATTTATAAGTTTGTATATATATTTGTTTATTAACAACGTTCTCGATTCGCAATTTGTGATTTTTTTTTATTGTTTTGCCAATAATAAATATTTGTAACACCTTATACGC
Source organism: Sambucus nigra (assembly GCA_949130495.1). Taxonomy (NCBI): domain Eukaryota; kingdom Viridiplantae; phylum Streptophyta; class Magnoliopsida; order Dipsacales; family Adoxaceae; genus Sambucus; species Sambucus nigra. Next base: position 127,781,708 of record OX422222.1, on the reverse strand, counting down.
GTCAAACGTTACACGTAGCAACCGACGGTGCACTCACAGGACCCCTAATTTTAGGATTGGACCAAAAAAATACATTTTTTAAAATTATAGATAAATATGGTCATGGACTTTGTCCATGACCATTTTTTTTTTGTCACACATAAAAATGGTCGCGGACTTGGGCCACGACCATTTTTTTCGTCACGGTTGTGGGTCATGGACTTTGGCCGCGACCATTTTTTTTATTTTTTTTGGTCACGGTTGTGGGTCACGGACAAAGTTCGCAACCATTTTTTTTATTTTTTTGTCACGGTAAAGGGTCACGGACTTGGGCCGCGACCATTTTTTTTAAAATTTGTTTGTCACGGTCGTTGGTCGCGGACTTTGACCGCGACCAATTTGTCACGGTTATGGGTCATGGATGAGGGTCGCGACCATTTTTTTATCACGGTTGTGGGTCGCGAACTTTGGTCGCGACCAATTTGTCACGATTGTGGGGCACAGATGAGGGCCGCGACCCGTTATGGCATGGGTCACGGCCCAAGTCCGCGACCATTTGCCGTGACCCCTCTCGGTCGTGACCATTTTTTGGTCACGGACTGGGGCCGCGACCCACGAAAATGGTCATGCCCGAAATGGTCACGACCCAAGTCCGCGACCCACCGCTTTGGTTAGGGATTTTGGCCGTGACCAATCGCCAGTTTTGGTGTAGTGTGTTTGTGGTTGTTGTGCCTTATCTCCATGACCAACAAGGTTAAGTAGTACTGCATAGGAGGGGTTCCTTGTTTTGATTTTGCTTTTGCAAGACGCTCCACGCGTGAACCTTAACGACGTTGGAAGTGGAGAGATGCTATTCTTTCTTCTTTTATTTTGTTTTATTTTATTCTGTTGTTAGAAGCTCGGTTGGAAGGGTTAGTCGAGAATCACATAGTTGAGTGATTAAGGGCAACTAAAGTGCGAGATAGAAGCACTGAATATAGTTCTCCCCTCTTATCGATGTAAGGGAGACTGAGATATGATGTTGAATTGAGACTTATGGTTATGCCTTGATGAGAAGGCCATTTAAAAAGATGTGTATATAGTGGGATAAATATTTGTGAGACTTTACAGAAAGTAAACGTCCGATTAGTTGAAATCCTCAATTATTTGAATGGTAAGACATAGAAGTAGAATCTTATTAGTAGGGTTTCGAGTTAGAATTTTACCGGTCCCGATCATGTGTCTTAGACCATTATATCTTGATGACCGACGATGTGAGGTAGTAGTGTAACGAGAGGGTTCCTTGTTTGGATTTTGCTTTGGCGAGACGTCCCACGCATGAAACCGAGCGAATGTCGAAAGTTGAGAAAGGGTCTTAGGCACTAGGGATAGGATATACTTAGTATTATACGTATACGACTTAGATAAAATATATGTAGATAGACTTTAGGATTATTAGGACTTAAGGCCTTTAGGGCATGTGACGTTGATTTAGGAAGGCTGTTGGGAGTTGACCACGAATAGGTTGTGGGTTAACTCTAAGAGGGATTAGGTCCCTAGAAATAAGAAGTATGGAATCTCGAGATATTTCGAAGGTTAGGACGAAGGAGATGAGACCTCTCTTAGATTGAGTGTCACATTGGCAACTTAACTTTCGAGGAGTTAAAAGTATGAGTTGGATTTTACTCCTGAGCCCATGTTGTTAAGCTCGAGGGTGAATTTAACGAACAAGTCTCTTCCAGGAACATGAAGTAATAATACTGGAGCATGGACCCATTGTTTACGAGTCTCACAAACTTAAACCTTGTGGGAAGTATTATCCCATGCTTGATTTAGAATTCATTGTGGTAGTAATCGCCTTAAATAAATGGAGGCGCTATTTCCTGGGCAAGTAATTTGGTCTTTTTTGCGAACAACAAGTTATTGCAATATGTTGTGGGAGGAATAGAGTTGGTGTATGGAGTTCATAAAGGACTATCGATTACATATTCCCTTTCGCTAAGGGAATGCGATTGGGGTAGTAGATATGTCGAGTAGAAAACTCGTCAGAAAATTAGTGAAGGCATGGAAGCCAAGTAAAACGAGCATAACTAGGAAGACTTTGTAGCAAGAGCACTCATGTCTGTGACTGACCATTTCACCTACTAGTGTGAAGAGATTAGTGGTGGAACGAACAAAGGGTATATTTATAAACGTCTTCATTAAATTGTCGGCACCGTAGAGGCAATGATCCTACTTGAGTAAGCGTGGATCGTTTGGCCAAATCGTTGCTTCTCTGGCCTCTATGTGCGAACTATATGTAGAGGAGTATGCCCCTCTCTTTATGGAGTGGTATAACCGTATAAAGTTCCTATCAAAATAGTGGTGGATCGAAACTAGATATTCGTATCAAAGGTTTAGTAAAGTTTCCAGGAAGTAATGGGATCCGTATGGAAATGGCGTATATCTTACCACCCTAAAGTGGATGGACGAATGGAGGAAGTTAACCTAATTCCAAAAGGCATACCTTGAATGTGAGCCTTAGGCTAAATGGATGAATGGGAGCAGTAGCTTGTATGGATGGAAATTCTCGTACAATAATTCGGATCATTTTCTAAGATATGGCACCGTGAGTGGCCTTATGTAACCGGTCGAGTAATTCGCATACTCGTTGGATGAGATCAGTGGGCAATATGCTCCTTGGACTTGGAGTGGTCTCGAAACATTTCTTTAATGATTGGGCTTATTGAGCAGTATACTTTGAAAGGCTACGCATATGCGAAGAGAAGTTGAATAGTGTTGGGGTTAAGGCATTTATCATTGGTGTAGGTATCCCCGAGGTGGGATGTAACGTGATTCAGGAAGTAAGGCAATTTGTGCCGAGACATGTGAGTATCGTCTTCCACCGTAGGAAGGTAGGATCGATAGTTCATGAGGAACGAATTGGTGCTATGTTAGAGCACAAAGAAGGTAGACCGAGATCGATAGTGATGACCTTAGTCCAAGTCGATTTAGGACCCCACAATAATGACGGGTTTGTTAAGGGTGATAGAACGATGGTTTAGAATAGTATACCCTTTATGTGATTAGGGTACGCCCCAATTTTGAGGGCAAAATCCCCTTATAAGGGGGGGGGGGGGGGGGTATGTAACAACCCTCGCTTTTAAGAGACTCATTTTATATTAATTTACTGCATGAAGTAATTATATAAAATATTAGAAATGGAGTAAATATTAATTGAATGAGTTGAAAGTTAAAATTTAATAGAATGTTGCATATTTACTGTATGTGTAAGTAAATATCATCATGTTGCATGTTTTATAGTGTTATGTGTTTTAAATGACATTATGGTTTAAATGAAACCGGAACTCAAAATGATTTATAAAATTATCGAATGCCAGTTTAGAGGGCGTAGTTAGTCCCGGAATGTGCGATACAGTCAAAATAAGTGCCATATTGTATTTTTATATTTCGGACACTTTTGACTAGTTTTAACTTAAATGTGTAGTTACGAGTCATTTTTATGGAGTATTAGCATTTTTTAAGTTGGAGACTTGTGTTAAGCCCCGATTTTGGTCTTCTAAATCCCTTAATTTCCCTATTACGTGTCTTAAGCCTAGAGAGAGAGAGAGAGAGGAAGAGAATTGAGGAGAAAAAGAGGATAAAGAAGAGAGATTTGGAGATTGAAGATTGGGATTGCTTCTACCACAAAGAAATTTGAGATTTCTACCTTAAGGCAATTTTTTTACTTGCTAATATGTGATTTAACATGAATAAATTGGGTTGATAGTTGTGTATTGGTATAAATGAACAAATATGGGTTTTATGGATTTTATGGTGTTTTAGCCCTAATCCTAACTTATGTTGATGATTTTGTGGATTATAGTAGTTATTAATCATGTAGGATGATTTTGGGTAGATAAATGTAGTTGGATGAGTGTGAAATGGAAGAGATTTGAGTTTTGGGGAAAATCTAGGGTTTATAACCCGTAACCCATTCTTGGCAAATTCGCAGGGGCGAATCAATTCGGCCCTAGGGTGAATCAATTCGCTAAGGGGTCAGTTTACAGGTCTGCCAACCCGAATCGATCCGGGTTAAGGCCGAATCGATTCAGCCAACTGCAGAATGTTGGATTTATCATCCGAATCGATTCGCTGCCTGGGGTGAATCGATTCGGCCCTTGGGCGAAATGATTCGAAATCAAGCTGTTTTTGAGTTATTTTTCTGACTCAATTTTTATCCTTTTTCTTTAGGCTTAGGACCTAGGAACCTTCTTGTATGAAGTAAACTTAGAGTCCTAGATGAGTTGGGTAACTAACCTATACTAGAAATGATTTATATTGGGTTGTTTCGGGGGTATGCCAATTGATGTTAGGGCATTCTTTTCTTTTAGTTGATTATTATGAGACTAGGAGTTGTAGTGTTATAATTGGGAGACTTTAGAAGCTCAATGGAGCTATGTTAGTCTTGATGGTTTACAATAACACCACAAACGAATCTTGGGAGAATAAATTTAAAGTTTATTCATTCATTGAGGTTAAAATGATAAGATGTATTAAGTATGGCTTCGAGTAAAATATGAGGTATTTATAAAAATGTAAATGACTATGGTTTCGGATAAAATGAAACATACATATGTAAAATGGAAATGAAAATTAAAGGGAATGGTAATGATTACGGTAAATGATAATTTACTGAATTACGGATATGGTAAATGATAATTTACTTAAACACACCTCTCTAAATGCTATCATAAGGGAAGTTCGCGCGTGAGGTGATGCCCCTGGCTAATGAATGCAGGGTGGATATAGTCCTAGGCCATATGACCGATTATTATATGTTTCTGTGTTGGTGAGGTGCTTCTAGGTGTGGTCATGACTCTCCCACAGGTATATGCCCTCTTCACGACGTCTTGCATTATTGGTGCCCAGGTTGTCTTCTTTGATAGGCCCTGGAAGATAATAGTCATTTAGCGGCGCGTCCAGTGGGGAAACCCGGAGGGGCGGTCTTAGAATCGTTATATGTATATGAATATAACAATTCTTAATCAAGTGGGACTTGATATACGATAAATGTCATAAAGAGCATAATGAAATGCCACAAAGAGCATATGATAATGATTATATTTCCTGGTAAGGAACGAAATTATGAAATGAATCAGAGTACATGATGAAAGCTTTTAATTAATGTTAATCATTCATATTCTCCTGCATAACTGAATTAGATTTATGATCATTTAATTGCCTTAGTTTATGCTTCAAGATTGTGTAGGTAGATTCTTATCTTATTCTAGCATGATTTACTATTCATAACTATCATACTTTTTATTCATCTGGTGATCATATAAAACCGGGCCCTGACTTGTTCGTATTTTTTGTTGTGCATGAATCTTGTATCCGCTCAGGTGCTCCGCCACAAGGATGCCCGTTCTGACTTTCCTATTCTGGTGTTTTGGGGATCCGTGATACTTTGCGGATATTATGGGATACATTATGTGGACGCTTTCATTTTTGTACTCTAGTTATGATCGCGGCATTTACTCGAGCGTGAGGCCCAAGCTTTTGTAATTGTCTAATGTAATGCATTATGTCATTTACTGAACTTGTTTAATATTATTATATGAGTCTGTTGACCGATAGCATATTCGGTCCTTTATTGTATATTTGATGTGGATGTAATATAATTTCTCCTGGGTTTCCACTTTCTTTTTAAATTGGGTTGTTTAAATTCTTTCCTTAACTTTAAAACCTAAATTTTTGGGTACCCGTTTTTCTGAAATACTGAGTGGTTATCCTGTATACTTTTTATATAGTTGCGATGCTGAGAATGATTCCATCCATGATTCTTGTTATATTGGAGTATCGGGCTGGCCACCCCATATTTTGGTGAGCGGGTTGTCAAAAAAGGAAATCAAGCTATTGCTCAGAAATGCTACATCGATACAATTATACCCAAGTAGGAAAATAAGAAAGAGAAAGAGGTCATTCTAAATACATCCGAGGATAGGGTTACTCCATCAAAATAACAACTACGCATGACTGACTAGGGGTGGATGAAACTAGGGTACCCTCTGACAGGGTTTTTAAAAACCTGCAGGAGGTTATCTTTGATAATAGTCGATTGGAGAGGATATTTTTTATTAGAAAAACATTGATCGACCTTGAGAGGAAGGAATTGACTACCATCCTAAAAGTAAGCTTGGATGTATTTGCGTGGAAACCATATGACATGTTGGGAATTGATCCTACGGTCACCTGTTACCGTCTCCACGTGGATTCGACATTCAAACCGATCAGACAAAAGTCTCATCAAACTTCCCTGAAAAAGGCAAAGGTAGTAGAGAAAGAAGTAGGAAACCTTATATAGGTAAGGTCTATAATAGAAGTTCAATTCCTGAATTGGCTCTCGAACCCGATTGTGGTCCACAAGAGTAACGAAAGTTGAAGATTCTTTATAAACTTCACCAACCTCAACAGGGCTTGTCCCAATGATATTTTACCCTACCAAAGATAGACTATCTGGTCGATGCCCCAGTATCCCATGGTCGAAGATGTTCCAACACCATAAGGGACTAGCCATGAAGGTGTATATTAATGACATACTCATCAAAATCTTGAATAAAAGAGACTATCTTCAAGACCTAACCAACACCTTTGAAATCCTAGGTACTACAGAATGGAACTCAATGCCAATAAGTGTTCATTTGGGTCGAGTTAGGAAAGTTTTTAGGTTATCTGGTCATCCAGAGGGGAATTGAGGAAAATCAAATCAGATAGAGGTTAATAATAGGGTCCAACCACCAAAATTATGGTGAGATGTCCCAAATCTCACTGCAATGCTCACAATGCTCAACCACTTTATTTTAAATTCGTCTGAACATTATAAATCGTTCTCCCAATTACTCAAGAAGGAGAAAAGCCTTACTTAGAATAATGAGTGGTCCAGGGCCCTCGACGAGATCAAGTCCTATTTAAGAAAATCACCATTGCTGAAAATCGCTGATTAAGGGGATCCCTTCTACTTTTACCTCGCAGAATCAAGTCATGTAGTTAGTTCTGCCTCGGTCTGTGAGGGATAAGTGAAGAAATTTCCTATTTACTACACTAGTAAAATGCTCTTCGATACCGAGGAAATATACTTGGCTTTTGAGAAACAGTTTATGCATTGGTGATCTCTTTACGGAAGCTGAAGCATTATTTTAAGGCCCACTCCATCACTATAATTACTTTTTCCCCCTTAAAGATTTCCTTCGCAAAAGCTAACCTTTCAGAACGGACATCCAAGTGGTCGGTTGAGCTTGGGAGGTTTTACATTAACTTTCAACCAAGGACAGTAATCGAAAGGCATATTTTGGTTAATTTTATTATGGAGTTCACTTAATATGGACCCACCGACCAGCAGTTGGTCAATCAATCAGAGATGCACGAGTAGGGTCAAACCGAAGGCTGGACATTATATATTTATGGTTCTTCTAATTCTAAGGTACATGCGTAGTAATAATTGTCCTTGTGCCTCTAGAAGATGTGATGATCGAGTGAGGGATCATATTAGGATTCAAAACCTCTAACAATGAGGCCGAGTATGAGGAGATTATAGTTGGTTTGTGAAAGGACTTCTTGTTAGGGGAAAGATGGCTCAACGTTTACTACGACTCCAAATTAGTGTCCAATCACTTCAGTCGGGATTTCAGTGACAAGGATGATAGGATGGAAGACTACCTCACACTCGTGCATGAGCTGATTACAAAATTTGAGGAAGTCAACATTCAATAGTTCCCCCGAGTGCACAACAGTCATGTCGACACCTTAAGAACCATAAGCTCAGTAGTGGATGCAAATATCATGAGAACAATAAAACTGTAATTCATCACTAGACCCAGTATCGATAAAATATTGATCCTTGAGCACGTTTTCTTCATCGACAAGGGTCTAAGATGGACGAAAAAAATCATAACATACTTGCATAATGAAACACTGATGATCGCTAAGAAATTGGCCCATCAGGTCAGAGTGAAAGCTGCTCGTTTCTACTTGAAACCTAAAGGAAAACTTTACAAAATATCCTTCACATGCTCCTACCTCTAATACGTGCACCCAAAGGATGTCTAGCAAGTTCTTTATGAACTTCAAGATGGAATATGCATAAGTACCATAGGAGGAATGTCCTTGGTATTCCAAGTAATCAAAGAGAGGCACTGGTGGTCGTATATATAGAAATAAGCATGTGTTTATGTTCAAAAGTGCAAAAAGTGCCAAAAATTATCTCCCATGGTCCATAAGTCGGCCAAAGAATTAAGCCCATTGACCAACCCGTGGAAATTTGCACAATGGGGGTTGGATATCATGGGACCACTACTTACTGCACTAGGGAATTGTAAGAACTTGTTGCTTGACACATACTATTTCACCAAGTGGGTTGAGGCATAACCACTGGCCAATATTAGACATGTGAATATAATAAGGTTCATCTGGAGAAACATCATAATGCTCTTTGGGTTACCAAGGGCCATCATAACTAATAATCACACGTAATTTGAAAGTGGTCATTTCCAAAACTTCAGCGATGAGCACGGAATCAAGAACCTTTTATTTCAGTAGTGTACCCCCAAAACCGCGTCTAGGAAAAAATCCTCCAATAAAATAATGCTAGATCGTTATAAAAAAAGGTTGAAAAGGGAAAAAGACGCTTGGGTGGAAAAACTTTATCATGTTCTATGGTCATATCGTACCACGCCGAGGAGACCAATCGGGAAAATTCCCTTTGCACGTATATATGGAATGGATGTTGTCATACCACTTGAAGCTCGCCACCCTACCATGAGAACAAATGTGGTTGATCAGGGGTTGAATGATGATGCCCTTCGCACTGAACATGACCTGCCCGACGAACGGAGAGAGCAATCCATGATCAGGCTACCCTTATACCAGCAGTAATTGGCGAGGCAGTACAATAAGGGGGTTAAACCGAGGTGGTTCTAAGTGGATGATTATGTCCTCATTAATTTCATGACCATTTAAGTAGCTCTCAATAAGCTAAAGAAAAATGGCATCTAAGGGAACCCATGCCTCAAATCGCCCCAAAAGAAGTCGTTGGTACGTCGGACACTCAACGTGGTACATATACCAGAGTTGGGAATCCGTACGTTCTTTAAGAACCTTAAACGCATTCAACCAACCATGCTTATAGGCAATATCTTGAGCTTCATGTAGTCTCACAGGGGCATCTAGCCATCCCTCATCATATCCATCCATTCAAGATGCTTGGGGACCCATCTTAAATAAGTACCAAAGCTTCTTTACATCTCGATTTATCCCCATTATCATGGCAGTGCTCCTATGAATCTTATCCTCAACCTTAGTAAGTCTCCTCTTCAGATAATCATTTTCTAACTGGACTAAAGCCCCGATCTCCATAACATCCTTGGTTTCAATAAGTTAGGCATTCGGGTTATTTATTTCTTTTTGCATGGAAGAGACCACATCATCCAAGTCTTTGAGGTTATATTTTAACTTGGCGACCAAGGTGGATAGGTTCTTGTAGGCCCCAATCTTTTTCTTTAAAGCCTTACATGCAGTTAAACGCTCGACGAGCTTATGCGTTAGCATCCCACCCGAGCACATTATCTATATTGCTAGTTTAGTGAATATCCTTGATAATAAGCTACAATATCAAATCAAAGCAGTAAATAATATATCAGAAATGCTTAAATCATCATAGTTAAAGTGAAGAAAATACCGTTTTCATTAATAAAGGAGTAGGCAAATCCATCACCGTCCAAAACCAAAGGAAAACAAAATGAGTACAAAGTACAAGAAAAAAATAAAAAGCCTAACTTCTTCAACTACTCTTCTTTCTCAGCCTCCTTCCCTTTGGTCTCCACCTCCTTTGCTTGATTGACAGGGTTACTAGTGGAAAGACCTTCGTCAACCTTGGGAGAGGAACCTTGCTTGCCAAATAGCTCAAACTCGACTGGAACCCCATATTTTTCTAAGACCTGATCCCAACTTTTCTTGAAGGTAGTCTTGAAAGCATAGTGTTATTTGGATCTTGGCATCAAAATAGACCTAGTCCCAGCCTTTCTTAAAATTGGCATCGTGAGCAAAAGGAATCTGTCCCACTTTAGAAGCCAACCGAGAATTTTCCCTTTTCAAGTGAGTATTCTCCACCTTTAATAGACTGTTCTTAGTCTTCAGAGAGGCCATGGCCTCGATGGTGGAATTCTTATACCACTCATATACCTCCTAGGCCTTGGCCATAGCCTTCTAATATTTTTGGAGCCCCTCGTTTAACTCGTCATTCAACTTGGACTTATCGGTGTGACCATCCAAGAGGCTAGTAAACTCTCCCACAAACTGTAAAATAAATCAAAAGATAAGTGTTATAAATTTTGACAACACACAATCGAGCATAAAAAAAGTATACATAAAAATAGAGAGAAGATCCTCACCAAAGAAAAAGTTTATAAAACACGAAGGGAAGGATGGTTAGGTCCCAGCATCCTCAGCTGCTCGTAATCACCAGTGAGCATTGCTACCCTCAATAGGCCTTGGGTCAATGATGGATTATGGGCTACATATTGGGCCTGAGGTATGTTATCCATGAGGGCCTTCTTCTTTTAGTCCACATTTCTCTTCTTCTCATTTTTCTCCTCATTCTTCTTCTCCTTGGCGACCAAATTTGGGTCACTAGCCATGGAGGACTCGCCTTCAGCCTTCTTCTTAGACTTAGATTTGGTGAAAACAATTACCTCATCATCATCATCATCATCATCATCATCATCATCATCATCTGCGATCAAGAGGACCCTCTTCTTCATGGGAGCCATTGAGTTCCCTTCCTCTGGCTAGATGGAACCAATGTCGAGATACTCAAAGGATAAGGAAGTTTAGTTATCGAGAAGTGGGAGATTAAGGATATCATCTACGGGGAGAGCAGTAAAGCTATGGGTGTGTTGGTGTACTTGAGAAGAAAAGAGGATGAACTACTTTCTTCACCATCAAGAAGGTATTATTTCACCCTCAAAGCCCTCAACGGATCAGTGATGTTGATGTCCTAGAAGGAAGGCTCCTTATTCTTCCCGCGACCTCCTCAAAGACATAACAAAATGTCACTATTAGCAATAGTACATCAAATTGACAAGAAAGTATTAGCGATTAAAGGAGAAAGTGTTAATCTATATCACCCCGCAGTTGGAGAAAAAAAACCCCATGTATTCTTTGCCCTCAGGGAGCAATTCATGTTGCCAATTTCTATAGATGAACCCCTGATCCCCAAATCCTTTGTTGGAATCATGGAGGTTTATAACCAACACTCTATTGACCTTCATCGCCTTCAGGTAAATAAGGCCATCTCTAGTATGAGGCCGGTGTAACAATACCCGGTCTCTAGGATACCCAGGTTGGTCCCATAAATCTCGTTAATTCGATTCATCCCTTGACTATATACCAAGTATTATGCAGACATTGAGCTGGGACCACCGCAAAGAATTCAAAAAAATTCCAAAAATCGAGTATTTGGGGGAATGTTCAATCCCCTCGGACAACAGTGAGGGTGTGAATCTAGTGTCCCCCATCGATGGCTCGAATATCTTTGGGCATGTGGGCACAGTCGATTGTGACTCAAGAAGGAGTGTAATAAGTTTTCCTAAACTCATCCACACTTTTGCCATGAATAGAGTTCGATATTTTCAAAATAAATAATCATTACTAATGACGACAACGGAAGGGAAAAGAGGAAAGATAAAAAAATAATACATGAGGATGGAGATCATAGAGACTTGCAATGAAAGATGAATAATACAAATGAAGAAGATCTGAAGTTTTTTTATGGTTGAAAACTAGGAGAAGAGATAACGATTTGGTGTTAAGTGTTGGAGCAAACTCAGTTTGAAAGATCGTGTATATCAAAAGGTACAATAACCAAGGGGGGTTTAGCGCTTCATTCTTTGGTCGAAGCGTACCCTTGTAACTTCAACTTATTTATAAGTGTGACTCGCCGATTCAAATTCATGAGAATGGATCGATCGGCCCATGAAGGTAGTAAAATCCTCTAGCCCAATGAGCTTTGGCCAAGAATTTTAGAGGCAATTATGAGGACCTAAATACAAGTTAGGGCTAATTCAAGACCGAATGATGAAGCCCAACAGCGCTTGGGGCATGCTCGACCCATCTTGTTAATAACAAGGATTACTTCCATCACTCATCACATGAATAAATAAAAACATGTCAACAGTTACAATCAGCACACGTTGGTTAGCCAAAATCTGGAACAGTATATTCAGGGAATCACTATATGAGCTTATCTCAAGCTAAGAGAGTCCCTTGACTTATTTAACCACTGCGGATTTATGCAACTATAAATACATCCCACACCCTAGGGCCAATGGGGATGTCATTTTAAAACTTTGAGGGAAACTAATAAAAATACAGTGACCTCTCCAAGGACGTAGGAAATTTTCCAAACCGTGTATATTCGTGTGTTGTGTGAGGCATCTTTACATTCATTCTTTAATTTCTTTCTGTAATCTTTTAATTATAATTAATTAGTACACATAGAAAATAATATGATTTTCGTTGTAAAAAACTTATATTGTCCTTAACAAAAATGCTTTTGGAAAAACTATTTCCTTCCAAAATATACTAATATTGCATTGGGATAAATATTTTGAGATGACTAAAATCCTTTGCTAAAAGTTATTTTTTGTTGCTGAAAGTATTTTGTAACATACTTTTTCGTTGCAAAAGAACATAGTAATTTATCTCCTCCTCGTCTAGAAAATTTAGTAAACCGAGACTGATAGCAATATTTGAACTACGAGTCACCTCATCCTCTAAAAAAGTTTGTAATTTATCCCCATAATTTATGACCTTATTTTTAAAGTTACAGAATGACTAAATTTCCATCACTATTTTTTTTAAGTTTTTAGGAGGTCCAAAACCCTCTCCCAATAACCAATAAAAAAAGATTACTCAAAATAATATACGAACCCACCCATATAACTTCACGCACAAACAAATTCAAACACACACCTCGCCATCAAATTCCCTCACAGACAAGCGCATTTTAAACTCAAAAAACAAAAATACCTTCACCCACTAAGACATCTCAAAAATCAAAAGGTCATAAAATCAAAAGAAAAAAAATCAAATTAATTAACCTTCATCATTCATACAATGGGTCCAATTATTTAATCATAACCTAAATTTTAACTTCTGTGTACCTTCAAACCCATTAGCAAATCACATTAAAACCTTAATTGACCCACCTAAACCTATTTGAACCAAAACCAACCCATTACAAATGGTACCTAACAAATCATGATAAAATGACCCTATAAGAATTCCACACCAACATAATCACATATAACTCAACCATAACCTACCCTAATCATACCATAATTTACCTTAATCGACTTGTATGCATTAGTCCATCCCCACCACCTAATCTAAACTCTATTTCTACACAAAATTTACCACCGCCACAATTACCATTGTGATTAGGTATAAATTCTTCCGAATTTATCCCCTTAATTTAGTAGCTTTTATCACTTCGGACTATGTAATTTGTATTGAATTATCTCTTATATGTGCTACTGACAATTCTATAAAGTGCCTCGAGCTTTGTGTATTTTTCATGCTTTTAGAGGTATTTAATGCAAGTGAAGAGAAGAGGAATCCAAGATCGAGAAATCGGGATATGAATAAAAGTCAGAGGGCAAAATGGTCAATTCACATTTAGAGTTCGGACGAGGGACCAACTTGAAAATTAAGACCTCGCGTTTACCAGTACGTAGGAAGAAACGACATCCCAAACCGAGCACTGGGTGAGAAGTTGTTGAGGTTCAAAGATGAGAGAAAACTAAAAGGAAATAAGGAAAGAAAGAATTTCAAATCTGGATCGGATTGGTCAGTACCAGCAGCGAACCGATCCGGGAGGAAGCTAGTCTCTGAATAAATTTCACCTCCGACCGGACCGGATATAGCCAAAAACGAACCGGTCACATTCCTTTAAGAACTCCGCATAAATTTAGATATCGAACCGATCCGTTAAAGAATATAAATGAACCGATTCGGATGCTGTCGGACCAAACCGAGGATCCCTACTGGACCGGTTCGGAAGAGATTTTCCTGATTTTTCTTTTCTAATTAAGATTTTACTTTCCTCCAACTCTTTTAAATTTCATTGTGTATTTAATTTAACTTAGTTTCTACATTAATTCAAGATTCAAACTTTAATTCCAGCATTTCTTCGTTACAAGTATTATTTAATTTCTTCTTTTAATGTTGTTCATAGTTTAATTTACTTAGTTATTAGAATTAGGTTGAAATTCTTATTTCCAAATTTCTTCTCAATTTCTTACATAAGCCATGAATTTTTGCAACTTTGATTTTGTGTCCACACTTAGTTTAATTATGTCGGGATAATTTTTGAAGGGTTGGGATGCATGAACCCGACCCAATGTAATTTATCTATATAGAAAATAGGTTTTCAATTGAAAATTTATTGGATCGTGTTCTGTAGTACGCACAACCGTCGTAGACCTTTTAACCTCGTTTGCCCTAGGTAACTGGGGTGTTTAAAGATGCGATGTGCGTGTTAGCTATTCGACACCGCTTTATTTTTACCTTTGATTATGTATGATGCGGGGCAGTACCCTCATATATGTAATACTTAGGATTACTAAAGACTGGGTTGAATCAACTTTCTAATTCAAAAGCTAGTATTCTATCCATTAAATGTACTAGGGTTTAGGGGATTGTATCCCAACCTATCTTTCCCTCTTTCATATTCACTTCACTGCAGTAGTTTATTTATGTTCACTTAGTTAGTTAGTAATTTAAATTTCTTTCACATTTAGTAGTAGTCATTTCGTTAACAATTAATCATCTTTTTGTTCTTTTCTCGAGTTAATTTAGGGTTAGTCTTCTATTCCTACATCGTTACGATCTTTCATCCTAGTTCCTCGTGGAGACGATCCAGATTGATCGGATTATTACTAACGCGATAAGTTTACACTTGGGCCTATATAGCACGCACATTAGATACACATTTGTGGTCGCGTCTCATTGCCGTCACCACCCCATCTCTATAAGAGTTTCTAGCACCACTGTCACTGGTAGATATAAGTGCTCCACCACCAGAGCAGGTGAATTTTGATGTATATTTATAGTAGGATCGTTAATCTGTGTAGGAAAAGAGAATGAAAAAAATATGGTTGTCACTGGCACGAAGATTGACGGCGTCGTTGGCGTCTTGACCATCATTGGTCATCATTGGTAATGACATTAAGAATACATATATATATATATATATATATATATATATATATATATATAGAGAGAGAGAGAGAGAGAGAGAGAGAAAGAGAGAGAGTTTTCATTTTCGAGTTTGCGTTGGAAGAGTAGTGATAGAAATGAGGGAGAAAAGTAGGTTTCCTTTGGGTTGTGTGTGTTTGTGAAATGAAGTAAATCTTTTTTAACATAAATGATGTAGTTTTAATTTATATATATATATATATATATATATATATATATATATATATATATATATTATTTTGCAATTAATTATTTTTTCCCTTGCAATAGGTATTTCAGAAAACCAAAATATAGAGGGAAAATTTGTCGCTATTATTTTTAGCAATGATTCTAATCATTCCTCTCTAAAAGTGACTTTTTTTGCAAAAAATCCTTTCTTGCAAAATTGCATTGATCTTGTCTTGCTTTCAGAGACAATTTTTAAAAAAATCATCATTATCATCATCATCAACATTATCACGGAATTTATATCCTTGTGAAAAAAAATCATTGCAAAAGCTAATTTTTCTTGTAGTGAGCAATACGTGTGTTTGATTTAGCATTGACAATGGTTCCAATATCAATTTGACATATTTTAATTTTGACCAAGCTGAAGCACTTTTAAACCATACCTAACATAAGGGGGAGGTGCCTAGTCGAAAAATACACTAACTAAATGGGGGATGGGGGAGGTGCCTAGTCGGAAAGTACACTAATTGAAAAATATTACCAACCCTTCAATAAATCTTGGCTCCACCCTTGAAAATGACCCAATTAAAATGAAACAATATATATTTTTTTTTACTTAATATGATTATGACAGAAATAAAAACAACTTGAGACTAAACAGTATTTTTAAACTATGATGAACACAACTCAAGTAATGTTTAGTCTTTAAAATAAGGGTATGGTTAGTGCTTAATTCAACATATTTTAGATTATTATGATATAATAACTTATATAATAATAATAATTCTATTAATGTTAGAGGTTAATAATTATTTATTTTTTCTTTAAATAGCAATTCTTAATGTCGAATTAAATATGAATATTTTTAAGTTGGTAAATTAATCATTGATGAGGCATTGAAATTTAGGTAGAGACAAAAGACTTTGAGTAGGGCAATGAAACATTAGTTTATTGTATGACGTGAACATCTAAAGCATACTATGTGTATGGCTGTCTCATTGGTTAGTTGCAACATATCAACAAAATATTGTACATCTTTATTATACCTCTAATACGATAGTATTAGATGAGTTAATGAGACTTTAATACTGAATTTTATGTTCTCTCTCATCTTGAATATTGTATTCTTTGAATGTAAAAAAATGGATAAATCAAAGTCTCTTGGAAACTAAAAACATTTCTCTCCAAATACAGTTAATTTTTACCACCCCTTAAATAAACCCCTCGGTCAAACCTCAACTAATACGATCTTTTCATCAAAACTAAATGTAATAATATTTTCTTACTTATCACACAAGGGGCAGAATTAATACAGAGATGTAGTTTCTTTCTTTATTACAAATAATTAGAGTTTGATAAATAAACTTTCTTGATGGTGTACTTCAATCATCCTTTATTATTATCATTCCATCACCTCTATTTTTTTCGACTTTTCTTATCTTCTATTGGATATTGAAGAGCATAAAAATGCATTTTTCATCCATCCATATATATATGCCAACATGTCTACTCAGATGAGAAGATAGCAATACTAAAAAAAGTCACCTCATTCGTACTATCATTTTAATTTTTATAGAATATAAACTTTTCACATACAAACTTGCACTAACCATGGCATGTATAGAAGAAGATGACATTGTTGAAATCCTAGTTAATCCTAGATATACACTGATAACAAATTCTGAGATGCGAACTTTCGATCAATATATGAAATTAGGTGGGTATAAAATTTATAAATAATAAAAAATGGGAACATTTACAAAGACAAATTGATAGAGTTCTTGGGTGGGTATAAAATTTATAAAGGTGCACTGTAGGCTAAATTTTTATATATATGAAATATTTTTCTAAAAGTAGAAATATAGTTTTTACATATTATTTTTCCCCACTTTTTCGCTGAAAATAGAAATATTTCAAAACACAATCCACTGTAGAATAAATTTTTACACATATATTAGTTATATGTTTTTTTAGAAAAATATTAAAGTATATATTCTATTAACATATTAACACTTTAAAATAATTTGTTTTGGAGATATTTATTGTTTTCCTAGCTTTATCTTTGAGTGTTATTTCTTTGCAGAAAACATTATATTTGGAATGAATTTTTTATAACTGGTATGATAATGTTTGATTACTTCACTTTAAAAAATTGAACAAAATTTGTATCATATTATTTTAGTTGTATATAAAGTTGCTGAAAATATAATTTTTTTGAATTTATTTTAAGCACGCAACAAATGAAAAAACAGAGTACCAGTATAATGATTTCAATATAAGATATTGAATCTATGAAATATATATATATATATATATATATATATATATATATATATATATATATATATATATATATAGAGAGAGAGAGAGAGAGAGAGAGAGAGAGAGAGTCAGGCTAACGTGCGGGAGCCCAAATGCGGGACTTCCGTGTGGGATATTTTTTAGAAAAAAAAATGTTTTTTTTTTTTTTTTTTTGTGGGTTATAAACATTTCAATGCACCCATGTAAAAAAAAAAATCAGCTCAAAATAATACTTTTTGGTATTTTAAAAAATTGGGTCAAATTTTGACAATATTTTAAGTTGCTTAAGTTGTATAAAAAATGGGTCACTTAATTTAACAGTCTTAATTCCCAGGCAATTGCACCAAAAACTCGAGTTGCTTTTTGATTTCCTTCTTGATCAATGACAACTGCTGCAGTGTCATCATATAAGCCGGAAGCAAAGGGCGAAAACTCCAAAACTAGTAGAGGATAGAAAACATTTATAATTGATTGAAGTCTACTTAGTTTATTGAATTAAAAAAAGTCCCTCCAAGAAGAGAAGAATTTTGGATGTGGGGTACATATACCTTCCCAAAATTTCAAATAGCATACCTAGTTGAAGGTATCTTGACCGCATTTACTGCAAGGACTAATTGGGAAAAACCCTACAATTCTCATGCACTACTCAAATAATTACAAAAACAAAACCCGAATATAGAATTAGATCGTACTTATCATGAGGAAGTTTTGAACAATAACGGTAAATTAAAGAAATGCAAGATCCGGAATTGGTGGTGGCACCAGCTGAATCTGCTTTATTTTTCATAATAAGTTTGAGTACATATTTTTCATGGATTAAAAAGTGATTGGAGTTTATATAGGTCAGGACCTTATTTACAAACAGTTAATACAATTGTTGGATATTTCATCATATAAGTTTGGGGTATAATCTTCCATTTAGAAAAAATAATAAGTTTTAGAGTTTTTTTTTTTTTTTTTGGGGGGGGGGGGGAGGGGGGGCGCTGGCTGACCATCCCTATATAAACAAGGCTCTCTCCCAGTGGCGGATCCAGGATTTTTGGTTAGGAGGGGCGAAAGTCTCTAGTGGTGTCGGGGGTTCGGGGGCGGGAGCCCCCGAGGCAAATATTTTTTTGGTTAATACAAGTTTTATACAAATTTTTGATTAAAAAACAGTGTAGGCAAGATCTCAGGAGGGGCCTCCCTTAAAAATTGCACCCCTAAAAAAAAATTACACATTTTGCGTACCTAAATTTTTTTTTTTTTTAATCTGAGGGGGGGCCTCCGCCCCTCCTGGCACCCCCCTGCATCCGCCCCTGCTCTCTCCTATCATCTCGCTCACCTCTTTCTTTCTCTCTTTCAGAAGTAAAATTAGAGTGTGCCAGACATGTCAATGCAGAAGTCGACTGATGTGGAACCAGCACTTGTGTTCGAGGATCCGAATAAGGCGCTGGCCGATTTGAAACACGTATTCGGCGAGCACGGCGGAGTCAACATGTCAATTGAGGCCACCGCAGCATTCAAGATCCAGTATCCAGCGACCCCAGACGATTTTTTCGATGGATTATTGGGGCCGGACCAAGGTTACTTCATCTACAGCCGTATGTTTAACCCCACAGTGATGACACTCGCGGCCAAGGTAGCCGCCTTGGAGGGTACAGAGGCCGCGTACTGCACATCAAGCGGAATATCTGCCATATCGTCGGTGTTGCTTCACCTTTGTAACACCGGTGATCACGTGGTGGCGTCACGGAAACTTTATGGAGGCTCCCAAGCGCTTATGCAAAACTTCTTGCCCCAAAAGTGCAACATAACGACCACGTTCGTGGATTTGTCGGATTTTACAAATTTGGAGAATGTGCTACGTGAAAAGAAACCCAAGGTGTTGTATTTTCAGGGGGTGTCCAACCCTACACTTAACGTGGCTAACATACCCGTTCTGTGCAATATCGCGCACAGGTTCGGAGTGAAAGTGGTTGTGGACAACACCTTCACTCCAATGATTCTCTCTCCAGCCCGCTTTGGCGCTGACATCGTGGTTCACAGTATGACCAAATATTTTAGTGGTGGGGAAGACATCATTGCAGGTAACCTTTCTTTTACTAAAGCATGGCCTGAAAAAAATCTTTTAATCTGAACAGTAGTATAGACATAAAGATAGTTATGTCGCTTTGGTCCCTAAGATCTTAAACTTGCACATACAATCTTAACGGACATAAGTTTTCCTCTTCTGTCCAAGAATACATGGACATTAAAAAATCGGTTAACCTGAGCGGTATTTTAGACAGTTTTAAGTCCATCTAATTTGAACAAAAGGGGAAAATTTGTTTAGTGTTAGGTTTTATGTGTAATTTTTCAACTCTAGGAACATAAATGATACTGTTCCAGTATTTCGGGGGACTGAAAACTCAAAGACCTGGGTTTTTATATAAATCTGTGTACCGCCATGAAGTTCCCCAGATACATAAAAGTGTTGCACTTTATGATAAACCCCTTATAAAACAACACTCTCATAGAGCACGGTAATCATTCATGACGGATCAGTCCATATGGTAAATTTTTAGTGAGTGATACCACACTGATGTGTGTTTGATGTAATAATCGGCAAAATTTTATTAATTTTGACTAATGTACACGTTAATCAATAAATTAAAGACACAACAGAGTTTTTTACGTACTTGCATGTTGCATAATACATGATATTTCGTTTGTAATCTACCAAAGCTCCGAGTGCATGATCAGCTTCAATTGTTTCTGGCTAAATTATGCAAAAGTCTTTTACTATTGGCATCATCCACGCACTAATACAATATAACCAATGAAATCAACACCGAATGCCTTGTAGGGATGTATGGGTAAAATACTTCTTATGATACACGAAACATTTTTCATACGTTTTCTATCATCGAAGTGATGTAGTTGGATATTTTTCTCTGAGATACAGTAATTAATTCAAAAGTGTAGTCGTAGTCGCACCTCCCATATTCTACAAATTATTCCGCTTTCTCCCCTTTTTTAATATATATATAGAGAGAGAGAGAGAGAGAGGCAGGCTCCTGTGCACACTAAGTTTGCACATGAAATGTTTTTTTGAGCTGATTTTTTAAAAATAGCAAAAAAGTTTTTTTGAGCTGATTTTTTTTATATGAGTTCCTTGAAATGTTTACATATCACACAAAAAAAATCAACTCAAAAATATTTTTTTTACTACTTTTAAAAGGTAATGTGCAAACTTAGTGTGCACAGGAGCCTGCCTCTATATATATATATATTAATGTTCTTGTGCTAAGTAGTCCACATTTTAAGAATACAGAACGGACATATGTCATCTAACGGTGCCGTTAGAAATTATCGCCCAAATTATAGGCACACTCTCTCTCTCTTCTGGGGTTACCGCCAGGTGACACGTGAGGGATCCGCATTTTTAAAATGCGTACTAGTCCGCACAAGAGTAATACTATATATATATATATATATATATATATATATATATATATATATATATATATATATATATATATAGAGAGAGAGAGAGAGAGAGAGAGAGAGAGAGAGAGAGAGAGAGAGGCAGGCTCCTATGCACATTAAGTTTGCACACTAAGTTTGCACATTACCTTCTAAAAGTGTGCAAACTTAGTGCTGCCGCACACCAATTTTTTTATATGATATTATAACATTTCAACGGACTCACATAAAAAAAAATAGCAAAAAAAGTTTTTTTGAGCTAATTTTTTTTATGTGAGTCCGTTGAAATGTTATAATATCACACAAAAAAAATCAACTCAAAAATATTTTTTTTACTATATATAAAAGGTAATGTGCAAACTTAGTGTGCACGGGAGCCTGCCTCTATATATATATATATATATATATATATATATATATATATATATAATATGGGACAGTGGTGTTATGAATAGTAACTTATGCATGATAAACATTCATGACATTTTATGTGTTGCATGCATACACATGCATGTATGTATGCATACTACATTATTATTTTTTTAAATATTTTTTTTCAAAAAAATACTTTTTTTTAATTTTTTTTTTTAAAAAATGTTGGTTATTATGCACTGGGTTTTATCACGGGGGAAAATTTATCGCCGTGCCCTCGGACACAGGCATCCGCTAGTATATATATATAGGAACATAAATGATACTGTTCCAGTATTTCGGGGGACTGAAAACTCAAAGACCTGGGTTTTTATATAAATCTGTGTACCGCCATGAAGTTCCCCATATACATAATAGTGTTGCACTTTATGATAAACCCCTTATAAAACAACACTCTCATAGAGCACGGTAATCATTCATGACGGATCAGTCCATATGGTAAATTTTTAGTGATATATATATATATATATATATATATATATATATATATATATATATATATATATATATATATATATATATATATATATAGATAGAGAGAGAGAGAGAGAGAGAGAGAGAGAGAGAGAGAGAGAGAGATCTCCTGTAAGGACTTATGTTGCAACCCTAATACATACCATTTTTTTAAATAGTAAAAAAAATAAATTTTTGATAAAATTTCCTCGATATGGTCTCAACGGTGAGAAAATCATCTATACTTTTTTTTCATCAAAAAATTCAATAAAAAATCCGTTGAGATGAGGTGATATGTAAAAAAATGGTATAAAGATGCATTTTTGGCGATTATCTCACCCACTTATTGATTGATTTTTTTTATGAAACTTCATGGATATGATCTCGATAGTGAGAAGATCATATCCATGAAGTTTCATTAAAAAATTCAATCAATAAAGCGGCTGCCGCCGACTTAACATTTCAACGGTTGAAAATGCATATTTATATCATTTTTTTACATACCACCTCATCTCAATAATTCTTTTATTGAGTTTTTTGACGAAAAAAAATTAGAGATGATCTGTTCACCGTGGAGATCATATTGATAAAGTTTTATCAAAAAATTCAATTTGTTACTATTTTAAAAAAATTGTATGTACCGGGATCTGCACCATATAGGAGTCCTTACAGAAGACTCTCTCTCTCTCTCTATATATATATATATATATATATATATATTGAAACAAAATTAACTCTGAATATTTAACATAAAAGGGTAAAATAGTATATTTACATGAGCATGGGGTTTGGGTCCATTAAACTTCTATGTTGTTAATTGGTCCCAACAAACAAAAAGCAAGTGCGGTACACTATTTAATCCTTCGCCTCATTTTGACCAAAAAATAGAAAACGATTTTTTTTATAAATAAAAATGCTTAACATGTATAAAAATAATATATACACATACGACACTGGTAGATAATACATTAGCGGTATATTGAACAATTTAAACCTAAAACGAGTTAGTTAACGGTTGACGGATGTAATTCTCCTAAATGGGGTCAAACCTCAAAAAGTGAAAACTATAAGTTTTTAACTGAATAACGAATAATTAATGGAGGTCAAACCCAAATACACCTCCTAACCTAAATAATATGTTAGAACTTTGTTCCTATTATTTTTGAGTTCTTAATATGTGCCCTTAGAAAACATGTTATCAGGACCCTTATAAAAAATACTTTTTAATATCACATGTTTAATAATTTTAAGCCTGTTAAGAAGTAATTTCCATACTACGTTGGACATTTGAAGAGTAATTTTGTTTACACTCGAGTTAAGCCTCATTACATCTCAAATTTAAAGTCTGTCATTTCATTTTTATGTTGTTACAAATTAATTGCCAAAATTGGATACAAGGAGTTTCGAAAAGCAATCTCATTTACACTTGACGTTAAGCATAAGGTGGTGTTGAAGTATAATACTCATTCATTCTCAGAATTAGAGTCCGCATTTGATTTTTGTAACAAATTATATAGTTATGAAAAATATTGTAATGGACAGGTGTTGTATGTGGGTCAAAAAAGCTTGTGAACTCCATGGTGGACCATAATGTCGGGCCTCTAATGCTTCTGGGCCCAACCATGAATCCAAAGATAGCATTTGAGCTCTCCTTGAGAACTCCTAGCTTGGGGTTGAGGATGAAGGAGCATTCCTTTAGGGCTTTAGAATATGCTAATCTTATGAAGAAACGAGGCCTCAAAGTCATCTATCCGGGCCTTGAAGATCACAAAGGTCATATGCTCCTGAGGAGCATGGCAAACAAAGATTACGGATATGGTGGAATGGTGTGTGTGGAGATGGAAACCGAAAACGAAGCTAACAAGTTTATTGAAATCTTGGAGAGAAACAAATTTGGGATCATTTCTGTTAGCTTGGGCCACCATGAGACCCTCATGACGTGTTCTGTAATTAACAACACAAGTGAAGAAATGAAAAACATAGCGACGATGCTGACTGGAATTAGGCAAGAGACAGGGTTGGTGAGGTTGTCTATTGGCTATAGTGGAACTGTTGAGCAGCGGGAGGATCAGCTCAATAAAGCGATTGATGAATTTCAACATTGAAATGCTTTGCTCGATGGTTGAACCATTTCACATGGCCAAATGCATTGATGGGTTGTTGTGTCATGTTAATAAATTGAGTTTCTTTAATTTAATCTCGTTTTTAGTAGATCAAATCCACTTTAGAAAAATAAAATAAGAAATATTGGAAGCAGCATAAAATAAAGAGAGAGAATGTGTGTGTATCTCTCTTATTATATGATAATGTTGTGTGTTTTCATGTGTACTGCATCGTACCGTCTCTCTCTCTCTCTCTCTCTCTCTCTCTCTCTCTCTCTCTCTCTCTCTCTCTCTCTCTGTATATATATATATATATATATATATTCTTGCTCTTATGCGAATCAATCCGCATTTTAAGAATGCGGACCAGACATGTGTCATCTAACGGTGAGCCCAGAAAAAAGGGAGAGTATACTTATAATTTAGACGATAATTTCTAAGCGCACCGTTAGGTGATACATGTCCGGTCCGCATAAGAACAGGACTGTATATATATATATATACACACACACACACACACACACTATCGGATGCCACAGTCTAAAGATACGATTTAAATTTGTGAAGATATAACGCATGTTTACGACATGTATGGTAAAACTGAGTAACCAACTTATTGACCCAAATTTATGTGTCAATAACACTACTAAATCCTTTTTCTCAAATAAGTGTCAAACATAGTCACAAAAAAATCATTGACCAAATACCAATCATTCCAAAAAAAGAATTATCCCTCGTGTACGTGTTTTCATGCTAGACTTCGTGCCCACTGACCAAAAATCAAACTTCTAAACATGGCGGTGAAAAATTCAAACAAATCAACCAAAATTAGAAAGCTTAAATGATAAACAGACCATATCATATGAGTATTAAGTAACAAACAAAAAAAATGATCAACTTGGAAGATAATTTCACATTTACTTTGTTGAGTTATATGAAGAAATCAAATTACATAAAATCCATACAAAGCGAAGCATATTGTCTAATGCTCATCAAGAATACATGGATGTAAAACTCATTTGAAAAATAGAAATACTATTTTCAAACTGAGCAAGCAAAACATATTGTCTAATGTTCGGTTATACGTGGTAAGTTGAAAAACACATTGCGCTTTATGCATTACCAAGAATTAGGTTTTGATCTGACCTATTTTCAAACTGAGAAAGCATAAATAGTAAAGTAACTACTAATTCAAATAGCCTAAGAACTCTACATTTACTAAGAATATAAACGATGGTGAAAATAAATAGGAATTAAATTATCATATAAATTTTGACCCGTAAATGCATCCACAGTAACACCTTAAATGCTTAACAACATCAACTAAATTAATTTTAAAATTCATCCACAATTATTTTAACACTTGAATCGTCAATACCACCAACAAAATTAAGTTTAAATTCTATCATTGCCTGCGTTGTAAGAACCGTTAGTTACAATATGTTGGAAGAAAATACAATTTAAGCTTAATTTAGGTAACTTTGAGACTAATTTTAAGTGGGACCCACACGTCAAACGTGACATGTCAAAATACCTATGCAATCCCTATCGAGAGTAGAATAATGTGTTATACTCATTTGTTCCAAATTATTAAGGAATGAATGAAAATTTTGGGCTCAAAGTAACCCACTTGAACACAAGCTACTAGGTATAACTAATGTGGATGTTTTGTCCCACATTGGGAAAATGTGAGAAAGTGTTGAAGTTAATATACCCCAAAGTTGGGACTAGTGTTGCCTTGGGATATCCTAACTCTTTGAAAAGGAAGGGGCCTATACTATGCGTGGTTTTTCTTTGGGCCAAAAGCCCACACGAGCGTCGTCGTTCGTGTCACGGGTCGCTCTTGAGTAAATATTAACTTTTTGGACAAAATTTAATAGGTCTTTTGGACTTAAATTTTGGGGTTGTTTTAGTTTTATGAACCTGAGTCAGTTTTAATTAAATAACAAATTATGCTAATTAAAACGTTGTCGTTGTAATTATTTTAATTAGTTAAAAACGTGATTTAATGAGAACCATTGAAGGGTTGTGACTGTTCGTGATTAAATTAGGATCGTTGAATGCTTAGGAGTGTTCTGATAGTCATAACTTTTTAGTGGAAAACATACACATTCAAGGCTTTAAATATAAGCCCCCTGCTCAGTTTCTCTGCAAAATAAAATTCCTCACTTTTTCCAAAACTTCATCCTTCTTCCATGTCAGAGAGTTTACCACCATTATTAGTTCGTAGAATCACCACATTACAGTACTTCCTATGATGGTTGAAGACCATTTTATCCTAGAAAATAAACGTCCATTATTCCTGGCGTAAGTACCATAAGTGAGAACAAATTGTGTCTTAAGGAGAGACTGTGCAACATTCAACTCGGTCTTTAATCTTTTACGTGATTCCAAAAACACGAAATGTAAGTTCATCTTTCTTTTCTATTCTTGCCTGCAATACTGTTGTAAAATATTCGTTCTGCATTTACTGTTTGACGTTTACTTCGAATGTTACTGATTATTATATATCCATAAGGAACAATAATATTAAGACATAATTCTTTTTTTTATTCAGCTGGGCCTATTAGTTTCTTAATAAATCATTTGTCCACATATTTGGAACATTATTGTAATTAAAACAGTAACTGTTATAATAAACAGTTTTATCTAATATAATACAATTTGCTTTCGATAAAACTTTATAAGCTCTCATTATAGTACAATTTTTTAAGATAATTATACTCTTGAATATTTATAATCTTCATACTATATAAAAGGTTTTTGTTAAATCTTTAATAGAAACAATGATTACAACATCATTTGAATGTTCCTGCTGATGTTCCTCCAAATGGCATGTCTATTAGTATTCCTACTACCATTTCTAATACTCATATATCACATGGAGAAAAAAAACGGTTCTGATTTCAAAATGTGGCAATAAAATATGTTATTTTACTTAACCACCATGAATCTTGCAAAATTCATATTTGAGGATGCTCCCATGATAATTGATAACGAAACAGATAAAATAACTTTAGATGCCATAAAATCATTGAACAATCTGATTTCAATTGCAAAAACTATATACTTAACGGATTGAAGAATGCATTATGTAATATGTATATCCCAATAAAAACCACCAAGTTGTTATGGGAGTCTTTGGATAAAAATTATAAAACAAATGACGTCGGCATGAAGAAATTAGTTCTTCGTATATTTCTAGATTTTAAATTATCGAATTCAAATACTCTCATAAGCCAAGTCTAAGAGCATAAATTAATATTTCATGAAATAATTTCAGAAAATATGGTTTTAGGTGTAACATTCCAAGTTGTAGTGGCAATTGAATTTTTTTGCTGTTTTAAAAAGATTTAAAAATTATTTGAGCATAAACGAAAAGAAATGGGGGCTCGAAGACTTAATTATTCGGTTAAGCGTAGAAGAGGATAACCGAATGTCAGAAAAGAATAACAATAATCATGCTATGTCGATAAAAGACAACATGATAGAGTATGAACACAAATTCAATAAAAAGAGGATGCATAACAATGAAGACATAAGACAAGGAGGCGGTGCTATAAAGAAGTTCAAGGAAAAGTGCTTAAATTGCAACAAGAAAGTTCATAAGGCCAAGGACTCTCGCAAACCAAAGAAGCAAGAGAACTTCAAAATGAAGGCACCTAAAGCTAACATGATTGAAATTGATAAATTGTCTAACGATCTTGGAGACATACATCTTTTTGTAGTCGTCTCTAAAGAAAATTTGGTGGGAAACCCAAAGAACGGTGAGTTGATACGGGCGCTACATGCCATGTATGCTCAGATAATAAATGTTCAGAACCTACCAACCAATTGCAAATGAAGACCAACTATTTATGAAAAACTCCTTAACCTCAAAGGTTGAAGGCCAAGGCAAAATCGTGTTGAAAATGACATCGGGAAAGTATCTCGCAAAGTCGTGTTAAAAAATCTTGTTTTTGGATCCGTGTTAAGCAAGAAATGGTTTAAGTTTGTCTTTGTTAGAAATAAATTTGTTCTCTCCAAAGATGAAATGTATGTAGGGATGGGTTATATTTACAATGGGATGTTCAAAATGGACGTAATGACTTCGTACAAAAAATGATGATGATGATGATGATGATGATAATAATAATAATAATAATAATAATAATAATAATAATAATAATAATAATAATAATAATAATAATAATAATAATAATAATAATAATAATAATAATAATAATAATAATAATAATAATAATAATATGATATCTTCTTCCTATATGTTTGAGTCTATGAATGTATGGCATGGTAGACTAGAACATGTTAATTATAATAATTTAAGCAAACTAATTAACTACGAATTAATTTCTAAATTTAGCACTGATACAAATCATATATGTGAAACGTGGGTACAAACTAAATTGACTTTTAACACCTTTCCCTTAAATAGAAAGGAGTAGTGAAACTTTAGATTTAATTCACACTGATATATGTGATTTAAAATTTGTCTAAACTAGAGGTGGAAAAAAATAATTTATGGTTGCACCAGATATTTAAACAATACAAGAATGAAGGAGTTGAAGTATTGCTATATTAACCTATTAAGGAGAAAAGATGACGTAATTGAAGTATTTAAACAATACAAGAATGAAGTTGAGAATCAATTTGGTAATGAGAATAACAAATTAAGAAGCGATAGAGGTGGCGAATTTGAATCTCCTTTTAAGAAAATATGTTTTAAAAATGACATTATTCACCAATTTACTGCTCCTTACTCACCTTAATCTAACGGTATTGCTGAACGTAAAAATTGAACACTAAAAGAAATTAGAATTCTATATTGATAAGCTCTGGGTTACCTCAAAACATGTTGGCAGAAGCATTATTTTACGCTAATTATAGCCTCAAAAAATTAATTTACAAGAAAACAAACAATATACCTTATGAAATATGGAAATATCACAAACCTTCTTTCAAATATTTAAAAGTGTGGGGGTGTGTTGCAAAGGTATTGGTTCCCGACCCTAAAACGGTGAAAATAGGCCCTAAAAACATTGGTTGTATATTCATTGGTTATGCTGAAAATAGTAGTGCATATCAATTTCTTGTGCATAAATCTGACATTCATGTTAATACTATTATAGATTTTAGGAATGCATCACTTTTAAAAAAATATATTTCCTATAAGAATGCACAAGAAACAAGTTCTCATAAATGGACTCTCAAAGCTACGAGTGGTGATTATCAAAATGTTAATAAAGATAATGAGGATGAACCTAGACATAACAAAAGAGCTAAGATATAAAAATCTTTTTGTCCGAATTTTCTAACTTATATGTTAGAAAGTGAACCTCAAACAGTTAAATAGGCTCTATCCACTCCTGAAGCTTCATATTGGAAGGAAGCTATTAATAGTGAATAGAATCCATTATGCAAAATCATACGTTGTAACTAGTGGATCTTCCACTAGGAGCCAAGACCTTAGGGTGTAAATGGATCTTCAAAAGGAAGATGAAAGATGATAGATCTATTAATAAATATAAGGCTAGACTTATTACTAAAGGGTACAAGCAAATGGCTAGTGAATAGACTATTTCGAAACTTATTCACAAGTTACGAGAATGATATAAATTCGAATTTTAATTGCAATAGCAACAATACATAATTTTGAAATACATCAAATGGATGTTAGAACTATTTTTTTAAATCACGAATTAGATAAAGAAATATATATGCAATAATTGTATGGTTTTTAGGCTCTTGGAAATTAAAAAAAATGTGCAAATTATGTCAAATCACTACATGGTTTGAAAAAAGCACCTAAGTAATGGCATGAAAAAAATTGACAATGCTATGAAGTCAAATGGTTTCAAGATAAATAAATGTGACAAATGTGTTTATCTCAAAAGCATTTAAAGGGAATGTATCATTGTATGTTTATATGTAGACAATATGATAATCGTTGGTAGTAATAATGATATCAATAATGCTACCAAACAAATGTTGACTAATAAATTTAAAATGAAAGATTTGGGCCTCGAAGATGTTATACTATGAATTAAGATCACTAGAACTTTCGAAGGACTCAGTTTGTTTCAATCTCGTTATGTTTATCAAATCCTTTTAAGGTATAAGAAATATGAACAAAATCCGGTAAGAACACTCGTAGACCCAACTCTTTACCTTACTAAAAATAAAGGTGAAAGTATATCTCAATTAGAATATTCTCGTATAATTGGAAGTTTGATGTATCTATCAAATTGCACTCGACCAGATGTAATATACTTTATAGGTAAGCTAAGTCGATATACTGGTAATCCTGGAAAAGACCAGTAGAAGGAATTAGTATGAGTTCTTATATATCTTAGGTTCTCTTTAAAATATGAATTGCACTACAAAAGATAACCAACTGTACTCGAAGGATACACTGACGCAAATTAGATATCGGATACCAATGATTCAAAATCCATAAGTGGATATGTATTTACTCTTGGAGGTGATGTCGTGCCTTGGAAATCCTCGAAGCAAACATGTATTCCAAGATGCACTATGGAATTTGAATTCACTGCTTTAGAAAAAGTTGAGGAAGAAGAAGAATGGCTTTGAAACTTCCTAAAGGACATTCCAATTTTTCCAAAGCCTGTGCCACCTATCATAATACATTGTGATAGTCAATTTTTTAATGGAAGGGTATAAAATAATAATTAAAATGATAATTCATGGAATATACGTTGTCGACATGAAATCATTAGATAAATGCTCTCAAATGGAATTATTTCCATTGACTATGTAAAGTCAAAGGAAAATATTTCCAATCCTCTAACAAATGGTATAGCTTGAGAGCAAGTGGTAAGTTCATCATGGGGAATGGGCTTAAAGCCTGTTAGAACCTAAAAAGAGTCGCCTTAATGGAAACCCAAACTAAATGATTGGAAATACCAATAAATAGGTTCAAAGGGACAACGTAGTTATGTGTAACTCATCTAATTTTGAGAAGTTAATCACTTCCTCCCATTCCTAAGATGAGTGCATAAACTGCTAAGTGAATTAGGATAAACTATGTTTTTAATTATTTTTATATCTTAAATATAGTATTCAAGTGCAATACTAGCAGGATATTCTTTATAGGAATCACCTATGTGTGTGAGAAAATGTCGCTTCTATGAGAATGATGCAGGCTAATTCTCTAACACACTTATGAAATCTAAAGGTGTCTAGGGCCAAAACAGGCACAACAATAAGAACTAATAAGGTTGAAAAGGCATTGTGTGAATTATATTGTCTCAGTTTACACAAAAAAAGTTAATCAATTCTAGACATCGTGTTCATTGATCGACTAGTAAACTCGATAGTCTTTCCCTATAAATTATTCAAGGCCACAAGATATCTTTTCAATGCACTGTCTTTCCTCGATACTCTCTCTATATTTATGTTTATATTCGTTTGATTCTTTTCACCCAAATTTCATTCCTTTGGGGGATTGTTGGAAGAAATCGTATAAAATGCAATTTTAGCTGAATTGAGGTGACTTTGAGACTAATTTTAGGTGGGACCCACATGTCAAATGTGACGGGTCAAAGTACCTGCGCAATCACCATTGAGAGGAGAATAGAGTGGTATAACATTTGTTAAAAAGTATTAAGGAATGAATTAAAAATTTGGACTCAAAGTAACCC
Source organism: Sambucus nigra (assembly GCA_949130495.1). NCBI lineage: Eukaryota > Viridiplantae > Streptophyta > Magnoliopsida > Dipsacales > Adoxaceae > Sambucus > Sambucus nigra. The sequence continues at coordinate 127,749,895 of OX422222.1, read as the reverse complement.
ACTTGAACACAAGTTTCTTAGTATAATTAATGGAAAATTTTTGTCCCACATTGAAAAAATATGAGAAAGTGTTGAAGTTAATATACTATACATTGAATGTCTTGGGTTATACCATCTCTTTGAAGGGAAAAATGGCCTACACTAAGCATTCTTTAGCTTTTGGCCAAAAGCCCATGCAAGCGCGCATGCGCCGCTACCATCGTCCGACCCGGCATGTGCGGGTCTGTGGGTCACGAGTTTTTCCTGAGTAAATATTGGGCCCGTTTTAGTTTTTTCGACCCGAATCAGTTTAATTGATTAATAAATTGCCCTAATTAAAACATCATCATTTTAATTATTTAAGTTAATTAAATACGTGATTTAATCAGAACCATTGAAGAGTTGTGACTGTTCGTGATTAAATCAGGATCGTTAAAGGGTTGTGAGTATTCTGAATAGTCACAACATTTCCAATAAAACACACCTATTCAAGACTATAAATATAATCCCCATGCCCTGTAAGGACATATTTTTAATAAGTTCGTCACAATTTAGTATGTTGTATACCGCTGCAAATCGTCGAAGAATTGAGAAGATTGTATCTACAAAAGACGAATCCGAATTACAAGTTGTCTTCAACATTCAAGCCCAACAACATGACATTTGGTAAGATAATGTTTAAAGTTTCATTTACATTTCATATTAAGAGTGTTGGGGTATTTTTTAAAAGAGTTTTAAAAATATTTTATATAAAAATGTTTTTATAAATGTTTTTTATAAAAAGGTTTCATTATTGTTTTAGAGAAAGTTGATTTTCGAAAAGTTTTGAGAAAGTTTCGAAGGCAGTAAGTGGACTTGGGTTTCGACGCCAAGGTCGTTCCAGTGAAATAACGATCTCGTTCGAACGACATGGAGATGTCACGCGTAGTCGTTCGAACGACATGCGTATCTCGTTCGAGTGAGATGTGCTTCTCGTTCAAGCGAGGTTACTTTTCGACTCACAGGCTGACCTCATACTTATCCTTTGATCGACTCAAAATTTGTATAAAAAGGGGTTCTGCAGCCTTGGAAAATGTGGAGAATAGTTTCTAACTTTAAAAAGTTTTAACCTTTGAAACTTTTGTGTATCTACCCAGAATTTAATTGCATACCTTCGGCATATAGTTTTTCTCTAACAATTTTAAGGGTTCAAATAATTTTTGTTTTGTTTACAATCCGCAAAAATCCCAATTACTTTTATGTGAATTGTTTTGTGGAACCCAAGAACATATTTTTCTTTTGTTCATTCTTTGTGGGGAGAACTCTACAACCGATAGCTGCGTGCTATTGTGGAGGGAGTCCTTATAAAGTTCACACTTGTGGAGAAACTATTTTCTTCTTCATTGCTGACCATCTGGAGTTCTTACGGGAGATTCCAATCGACGATATTTCTAGCCGTTGCTTTGAAGGTTTGACAAAGACACCGTGCGTTACACTTTTGGGTGATTATCAGGTTGTATGTAAGTCAATGGTCTTATAAACTTTTCAAAGTTCTATAAACAAAAGATTTTTCCCTGCGGGGATTTTTTCTTAAATTTGTGTCGCATGCTTTATTTGTTTATGGTTTGACACACGGACTTTAGATGCATGATTAGGGGATGAATTTATTTGGTTTAAAAGTAGACTCTGATTAAATAAGGTTTAATTGGAAACTTGTGAATTAATTTAATCAATTATCACACCGCATTTATTCGGTTTTTCAAATTGGTATCAGAGCAGGTTACGTTAATTTATCGCGTGATCCTAATTTTTCAATGATTTATTTTTTTTGATACAATTTGACTTCTCATGTCGTCAAATTGGTATCAGAGCAGGTTACACTATTTTATTGTGTATTCCTATTTTTCGCAAAATTTGTGTGATATTGATTTTTTTGAAAAATCAGTTTTGTGAAAAACCGCAATTTTTTCGATAGAGCACTTATGTAATCAGATGCCCTCCTTTGATGACACGAGTCAGAGTTTTGATGATATAAATCATTTGAATTTAACATTTGCTAAAAGATTTGATTTTTTGGAAAAAGAAAATTCTCGTTTTAAATCCGCGATGGATCATTTGCAAACGGTTCAAAATCAAAGAGATTTTTATCGTGAGAAACTTATTTCTTTGGACCGAGACTTTAGTGATTTAAAATTTTCCAAAAAGGAGAGTGATAATAGGGTCCTACTTTTAGAAAAATAATTAGAGGACCTTAAAAATTCGATGGTTTGTGTTTGTGCCAAAGAGGACAAAAATATTTTACTCAATGAGTTTGTGGCACGTGAAGAGACTCTGAGGAAAAAAGTTTGCTTTAATTGAGGAGGAGAGAGATATCCTTTTAGTAATGGTTGAAAATTTGAAAAAGAAACCCCTGTCTTTGAAAGAGTCTAATTTGTTGCTTGAATCAAATATTTTGAAGTTGAAAAATGATTTAAATGATTCAAGTAGGTTTGATAGTGATGGTAATGGCTCACCTTGTTCTCATGCTTCTAGTGCTAAAGCCAAAATCATTATTTGTTTTAGAGGGTCAATAATTCCCAAGGACATTAGAAAAGATCACACTTTAGATAACATTCCTCCTGTTTATACATGTTCACATTGTGGTAGGAATGGTCACCTTAGGAGATTTTGTTTTGATCTTGGAAGAAGTCCTAGGAAGTCGAAGTCTAGTATTTTGTTGGTTCCCAAAACCCCGTATCGACGTGTTACATCCGTTTGGGTTAGGAAATCACTTTTGGATACGCTAGATTTTAGAATAGTTGATTCTCATTTGCTTGCCAGGACTCTTCTCTTGCCATATCATATAGATGATTGTGTTTGCATGTTTGTCATACACTAGTTATAGTTTCATGATATATATTTGCTAGTGTAATGACATGTACTTTTTGTATAAATTTGTGCTTTTGAAAATTTTTGAAAAATACAAAAATATTTTATTTTGATAAAAGTTTTGAAAAAAATTCAAAAAGATTTTTGTATTTTGTTTGCACCGTTTATGGATTGACACTTAGGATGATCGAGTCACGACATCACTCCATTTTTTCATGTGGCTATTTGATAGTGTTTTGAGACAATATATCATGTCATCTTTATGCTTTATAATGTTTGGAGTCATTAAGATGTAATTCAGTGTTACTTCCTACATGTTTGAGTCATGATTTACTTTATTACACACATGCACGGATTTGTTTGATTTTTGTGCTTGTCTTATCACATGTTGGTTGGGTGTTTTCACTTCAATCTTGTCCTTTAAAATGAACCAAGCTCGATAAAACTTGATAATAAAGTTGTTCATGTAAGAAACGTTTGTGAGTTTGTGTGCTTTATTTGAAAGTGGGGAAGGGCTGCGAAAGGTTCATTTGGCCTTTGTGAACACTAAGCCACCATTTAAATTGGACCTAAAAAATTGAGGAATTTTATTATCCGAGGTCCAAAGAGGTTTAAAAGAGGCCGAAAAAATTTAAAGACAATAAAAAAAATTCATGCCAATTATGGGCCAATTAGGTTTTTGCACCAATTCTCCAAAGTTTGAGAATTTAGTTTATTCACCTCTAAAAGAAAATATATATGAGGGAGTTTGGATGGAGAATTAAAATAGCTTTCCACATCCTTGAAAGTCTTGAAAAAGCACTAAATAGTTTTGGACGTTATTGGTGTGGAAATCACTTTGACTTTGATTTGTTGATTTGCATAAGGCGATGTCATCTAAATTCAATAATTTTTACACCTAAGGATACTTTTGATGTTCATTCGTTAGGGGTACACGTATGCATCGTGCACATCTGATTGATTGAGTTGATTTACCTATCGAATGTGTTCACACCCATTCATTCCATTTCCATGACTTGGTTGTTTGAGTTTAAATCCATGGTGTGATTTTTAGTATCTTATTTGTCTGAAAAACTTGAAAAATCAAAAATAGTTTGTGAATGTTTTTGAGATACTCTTTTGCATGCGCATAGTTTGATTCATGTTTGCTATGCATTTTATCGTGACACTCCATGTCTCGATTTTTTCTTCTTATCTGTCTATTTGGGGACATCATAAAAAAGGGGAAAAAGAATTATCATGTCATGGGGGAGTCTTTCCATTATGGGGGAGATTTGATTTATTAATGCCTTATTCTTATATCATTTCAAACTCGATGCGTTACAAAGGTTTTTGCTTTATCTCATGTATGTAGGTATGAAGATTGAAGATCATTACGATACACACCCTGATGAGAAAATCTTTGAGAGTTTTAATGTCAAAGAAAAATTTAAGAAATTGCAAATTTTACCTTTTCAGTTTTGGGATTCATGGGAGGGTAGATTTGTATAGGCATTTTGGTTTTTGATAATTCAGATGTTTTTATGTATGTACCGGCATAGACATAGGGGGAAATTTGTAAGGAGATATTTTTAATAAGTCCGTCACAATTTAGTATGTCGTATAACACTACAAATCGTCAAAGAATTGAGAAGATTGTATCTACAAAAGACGAATCTGAATTAAAAGTTGTCTTCAACATTCAAGCCCAACAATATGACATTTGGTAAGATAATGTTTAAAGTTTCATTTACATTTCATATTAAGAGTGTTGGGATATTTTTTTAAAAGAGTTTTAAAAATATTTTATATAAAAATGTTTTTATAAATGTTTTTTATCATTATTGTTTTAGAGAAAGTTTATTTTTGAAAAGTTTTGAGAAATTTCTAAGGCAGTAAGCGGACCTGGGTTTCGACGCCAAAGTCGTTCAAGCGAGATCACCATCTCGTTAGAATGACATTGAGATGTCGCGCGTAGTCGTTCAAATGACACGCATATCTCGTTCAAGCGAGATGGGATTCTCGTTCGAGCGAGGTTACTTTTCGGCTGACAGGATGACCTCATGTTTATCCTTTGACCGACTCAAAATTTGTATAAAAAGGGGTTCTGCCAGCCTTGGAAAACGTGGAGAACAGTTTTTAACTTTAAAGAGTTTTAACCTTTGAAACTTTTATGTATCTGCCAAAAATTTAATTGCATACCTTTGGCACATAGTTTTTCTCCAACAATTTTAAGGGTTCAAATAATTTTTGTTTTGTTTACAATTCGTAAAAATCCCAATTACTTTTATGTGAATTGTTTTGTGGAACCCAATAACATATTTTTATTTTGTTCATTCTTTGTGGGGAGAACTCTACAATCGACAACTGCGTGCTATTGTGGAGGGAGTCCGTTTTCTTCTTCATTGCTGACCATCTGGAGTTCTTGCGGGAGATTCCAGCCAACGATATTTCTAGCCGTTGCTTTGAAGGTTTGACAAAGACATCATGTGTTACACTTGTGGGCGATTATCAGTTTGTATGTATGTTAATGGTCTTGTAAACTTTTAGAAATAAAAGGTTTTGCCTTGCGGAGATTTTTCCTCAAATTTGTTTCGCATGCTTTATTTGTTTATGGTTTGACACACGGAATTTAGATGCATGATTAGGGACTGAATTTTTTTGGTTTAAAAGTAGACTCTAATAAATAAGATTTAATTGGAAACTTGCGAATTAATTTAATCAATTATCACACCGTATTTATTCGGTTTCTCATGCCAAATTTCCCTACAAAATAAAATTTCTCACTTCTTCCCAAACTTCGTCCTCCTTAAAAGGCAAAGAGTTTATCACCATTATTAGTTCATGGAACCACCATATTGTAGTGCTTCCTATGGTGGTTGAAGAACTATTTATCCTGGTAGACAGAATCCTATGGTTCTTGTAAGGAGAGACTATGCAATGTTCGACTCGGTCTTAAATCTGCTACATGATTCTAGAAATCACGAACTGTAAGTTCATCTTTCTTTACTATTATTGCACACCATATTGTATTAATATATTCGGTCTGCATTTACTGTTTTGACATTTATTTAGTATATTACTGATTATCATATATGTATAAGGAATAACATAATACCTTATCGTAAACGCAAAAGACGGTAAAGTAGAAACATAAAGTAGTAGTTAATCCTCAAATGGTTCTCTCTAAGAAACTTAAAACTATAAAGGCATTATGACCCCATAAAAAAACATAAAGATACACTGCACATTTTCCTTACTAAGGCTAGGTATCTATTTTTTCTTGTCTAAACTTAAGCATAAACCATCATAGAAAAAAAATAAAAAAGATGAATTGAAGTCTTCTTTTTACCATGTCTGCAAAATCAACTCAACTGTAATCTATATTACAGATCCACCAAGATATTTTATTATTAAAGAAAGGGAGTTAAATTACAAAGACTTTTTGTCAAACCAAAATATTATATTAAAGCAACTACTCTAGCAAATACAAACAAGTTTCATCAAAGGTTACAAACAGATCAAGGCCTGAACCAAAAATACTAAAACTAATCCCTTTTATATAAGAAAGTAGGAAATGAGGTAAAACAAGCATCAAAAGAAGATAATTCCACCACATAAGAAGCCAACTTACCTACAACTCCATTGCATTCTCGATAACAAGACGAGATAAAAACCCTGTGAAAGGAAGTAACTAACTCAAGTCATTCCTTGAGAAGCTCTTGTAGGTACCTGCTAGTCTCCATATGCCTCCAACACAAAGTATTTATAGACATATAATATGTTTCAATATGAATATTGCGTAACCATTTAATTCTAACAAGCTTTAATCCATCTGGTGTAACCCGCATTTCATTTTTATCATTATTTGAGCTCCCAATTTTTTTAGCAAATCCCCACATAATTTGTCCCTTACTGTTAAGAATAACTCAACACTCATATTTATTGAGTTTGTAGAAAAATTCAAATGATCTCCATTTACACAAATATTCGAATCTTAGGATTTGTACGAAGATCACTCAATTTTTTGAAACTATAATCTTTTATGTCTAAAGAAATTTGTTTTTGAATTAAAAATGGTAGGCTAGGCTCCTTACGAAACATAGATTCATTTCTATCTTGCCACAATCACCATAAAGTAAAAATTATTTCAGTTAATTCTATTTTAAAAGTATGTAAAATATTTTTGCAAGAGTGAGTAATAACTTCTAAAATATTAGTAGGCATTTTTTGAAATTGATTCTTAATAATATTAAAAAAAGTACAATTCTTTGCAAAATGCATATTTTAGTCATGCTACATGCAAAGTAAACATATATCATTAGGTAAAATATGTATTTGGAAAAGTAATCGGATGTTATAAGAGAATTATGACAAATAAAATAAATTGAGGATTTAGATTTTGGATTACAGGGAATTTCCAATTCTTGGCCATAAAATTTAAGTTTAGATAGGTTTAAATTTCTCATTATAAATCTAGTTGTAATCAGACTTAGTCGTGAAATTTATTTTTTTACGTGGAAAACATATAGGGGTATCATTTCTAGGGATCAAAGCCTAAATAATATTTAAAAAATTTATAATATCTTCGCTACAAAATAGAGTGAGTTTAGAAATATTCCAAGGTGAAGAGTTAAAGTTTTTAAAATCCTTAACTTTTCGATTAGTATGTGTTGTCTGTAAAAATTATTCATTTACGTACATCAGTGACAAATGGACACATGTCCTCATACGTGGCTATATCCACAATACTTACTACATTTGTCGGCCAACAGGTCAACCAACCATAAGAATACGAACTGTCAGGAATAGTAAAAGTCATTTGTGTGGAAATATCAACAGTCGTTATACACGTACCTATGAGTACATATAATCTTGTTTATTGTACGCGAATGTAATTGCGTGAATATATATTATCTTTCATCCCTTGAGTTCAAAACCACTATAAATATATGATCTCCCTTAGCTCAAAGGGATGATTCAAATACGCACAAGCAATACAACTCTGAACTATTGTATTCACCCTCACCAGAAATACTACAATAGTGGACGTAGGTTTTTCTCATAGCTGAACCACTTTAAAAATCTTCTTTGTTATGTGTTTGTCTTGATTAATTATCTTTGATTTAATTTATGATTATAAAATAAGACCCACTCTATTTTTAGACATCAACAGATTTGTGCCGTTTGTGGGAATGATTGTTGGTCATCATTCTTTACCCATTTTATTCACTTGTTCGCCATATAAGTTATTTAAAATATGACAACTATTCCTCAGAGCAACCTTGTGGCCTTAGGCAACGTTCTAGATCCCTCTGCTCCTCTTAGTGTTGCAGATCTTCAAGGAATTTTACTTAACCTTGCCAAGCGACAGGAGGCCATGCAAGAGTTAATTGGCTCGAACGTTGCAAGCCATGTCTGCTACTGCACCAACCTACAGGGAAATGACACCTCCTCCCACCAGAACTGAGAGGAGTAGCTACTTTAGATCCTCTCGTGACTGATCTTACCACTTGTAGGTAACATCATCAATTAGACCTATGGATTACTATCGAGCAAGACATATGCTTTTGATTGCCTTATCTTCAAGCGACCAAAGGTCATCAGAAATAGCCAGTCTGACCCCGCAAGAATAGGGAAGGGTCAGTTAGATCCAGTTCTAGCATCAGAGGATCTATACGTGAGAAGTAGACTTCTCAGGAAGAAAGCTCTGCACAAATGCACAAGCAGTCCACCAAAGCCTCCTCATCCAAATCCAAACCAGAAGAGCACTTTTGGAAGATATCCATACAGAGATTGGAAGATCGTTTGGGGAAAATGGCTAAAACCAAGAATCCTTTGCAGAGGAGTTTTGTGAAAGGGTGTCCTTTCATTCAGGCTATTGTGGATTATCCCATACCTTCCAAGTTTAAACCACTTGTGGTAACACCTAAGTATGACGGTGAAACTGATCTTATCCTACATATCGAGCAGTACTAGGCTACTGTTGATATTTATTCCACTCCAGACAAGATGAAATGCAGAGATTTTTCAAGTAAAATTACTGGTCTATCTTAAATATGGTACAATAATTAACCATGAGGAAAAATTGCTAATTTTTATCAGCTCGCTGAACTATTCATCTGTAATTTCTACTTTGGATCCAAGCCAATCCAAAGAGTAACCCATTTACTCAGTATGCACCAACGACCAGGAGAAACTACCAGGTAATATATCACTCATTTCAATAATGAGATACTGCAAGTTATTGATTGTGAGGAGAAAATAGCAACCATAGTTTTATGAGTTGGATGATGTTTGAAAATTTATACTATGCATTGGAAAAGAAACCTCCTAAAACCATTACTGACTTGATGGCAAAAGCCGATAAGATCATGAACATAGAAGAAGCTATGTCTGTTAAGCCCCTGGGATAAAATTTGAGGGCTAAAAGAGTTTTTATAAGAAGGAACACAAAGAAATCTGAGAAGCCTAAACAGTATAAGGAATATACTCCTCTCACTACAGGCGTGTATCATGTTCTGGAGGAAATTAAGGGCAATAAAGACTTAAAATGGCTCGAGAAACTAAAATCGCCTCCTAACTGGAGAGACAAGTCTAAGTATTGTGAATTTCATAAAGAACATGGACATACCAGTGATATATGTATTTCCATGAAGAATGTAATCAAACCTCTCATTCGTCGAGGAAAATTCACCAAGTTTTTTAATCGGATTGAAGGTGGGGACATGATAAGAAGGTTAGAATCCCTTTGTAAAAATAAAAACAACAAGAAACGATTGTGATATGATGATTACGAATATGACCTAGACTTGGCAAAGCAACCTAGGGATCCTGAACTTGAGGTAAGCATGATATCGTTTGGTTGTCATTTCATTGCAGGCGGGGATTCTGGAGGTGGAGATGATGTCGCCGATAGAAAGGCATACTTAAACCAGGCCAAATATTTCTCTTATATTAGGTAATTTAATCTAACAGACAAAGTAGATTGTCGACCCAAAAAGGTGAACAAAGATAAGCTGGTCTTCAGCTTCTCCAAGAATGACTTGTTGGGAGTTTTGTACCCTTATGAAGATTCCTTAGTCGTTACGTGCTAGGTACATCATGCCAGGGTAGCAATAATTCTTGTGGATAATGGTAGATTGACTGATGTCATGTTCTATAACTATTTTCATAGCCTAGGGTTGCGGGATGGCAAATTGGAGCCTTACCATCAACCTTTAATTAACTTCTCTGGATAAAAGAAGTATCCTTTGGGGACTGTCAAGATAGAATTATTGATCGAAACTTGGCCAGTAAGCAGAATAGAGAAGATTCTCTTCTTCATGTTAGACAATAATGTTCCCTCAGCTTATAATATGATCCTTATATGATTTATATTAAAGAAGTTCAAAGAAGTGGCATATTCTCCACTCACTATGGGGTTGGTGTGGTAAATGGGAATCGAAAGAAGGCTATATAATGATACTATACCTCTACCGACCAACAAGAAGTTCAAAAGAGCACCACTACCTACCAAATTGACACTTTGGACCCCTGTGAGTAAGCTAATTTATTCAAGGTCAAGTTATGGAGGCTACAGAAACCATTGTACTAGATGATTAAAAGACAGAAAGAACCATCCAGATTGGTTCAAACCTAACACCCTCCTTTAAATAGGAATTAATTCCATTCCTTAGAGAGTGAAAGAATATGTTTGCTTGAAGCCATGAGGATATTCCTAGAATCGACCCTAACTTCATATGCCATAAACTCATTATCAATAAAGATGCTAAGCCAATCAAGACAAAACGTAGGTTATTTAGTCCCAAGAAAAATGACTATCTAACAAGAAGTAGAAAAACTGCAAATTGCTCATTTCATAAAAGATGTTAAGTATCCCAATTGGTTAGCCAGCTAGTAATGGTAAAAAACAAGAATAATAAATGGCGAATGCGTGTGAATTTTACTGACCTCAATAAAGTATGCCCAAAAGATCACTTTTATTTACTAAGAATTCATCAGTTAGTAGATGGAACATCAGGTCATGATTTGCTTAGCTTCATGGATGGCTATTCTGGTTACAACAACCAGATCAAAATGATACACGATAATAAAGAAAGCACATCCTCCATCACGAGTCATGTTACTTACTACTATAATGTTATTCCTTTTAGGCTTAAAAAAGCGAGAGAAACATACTAGAGGCTGGTGAAAAAGGTTTTTGAAGAACGAATTGGGAAGAACACGGAAGTATATAGGAATGGCATGCTTACTAAGAGCAAGGTAGTTTCCAACCACATCAAAGACATGATCAGCTAGAAAAACATCAAATGAAGTTAAATCTGACCAAGTATGTGTTCGATGTACAAGAAGGAATGTTTTTTTTTCTTTATTGTGAATCAATGGGCATTGAATGTAACCCAAATGAAATAAAGGCATTGATTGAGATGCAATGTCCAACCTGCAAGAAAGATGTGCAAAAACTTGATTGGAAAAATGGCTGCCCATAATCGATTTGTGTCTAGAGTCAATGATAAGTGTGTAGCATTCTTTAAAGTACTAAGTTAAACCTCAAAATGGAATAAAGAGTGTGAAAATGACTTGCAGGGGTAGAAGATGTACATGGGATCTCCACCACTGCTCTCTCGACTAGTTTTAGGAGAAATGTTGTATATATATATTTGGCTATTTCAAAATCCATTGTTAGCTCGATGTTAGTTAAGTTGGGGGATGGAATTCAAAAATTAGTGTATTATACTAACAAAGCATTCAGATGATCATAAATCAGATAGCTGTAATACCCCTATTTTTATGCCTTTTAAATTTGGGGATTTATTAAATTTAAATTGAGTATTTAATTTAATATGAATCCGGAAATTATTTATTTTAAATATTTACTAGCGTGATGAGAGTTAGTAATTATTGGAATTTTTTTGAAAATTACTTATTGGATAAAGTGATATGTGTAATCGGATTTATTAAAATTATCACGAGTATATAATTTGATAATTGTGGAAATTAAATCAGGACGCGCTTGTGTCGTGTCGGGATTTAATTATTATTATTAAAAGAGGATAAATTATAAGTCACCCGTAAGGTCAATTCGAGTGCGCCAATATGTCCGAAAGGGTCGAGATAGTCAAAATAATGTACCCGAGGGTTTAGTTTGGGTCTCGAGGCATTTTTAGGCCTAATTAGCATCCCGGGAGGGCGTTTTGGACATTTCGTATTTTTGGGCAATTAAACCCACGAATTTTCCAAGGTTATATCAGATGTTAGGAGTTGTCATCTAGGGATAAAAAAAGCAAAACCAAATAATGGCCATTGGAGAAGAAGTGGAGAAGCTTTCCAAGGAATTCTAGGCCAAAAACTCCGTCGTTTGCACTGCCACCACCGCCAAATCGTAGATCGCGCGACAAGGAACACAACCACACCACTTTCTACCACAAATCAGAAACAAAATTTCCAAGAAAGTATCTATCTTGCTTTATTTTTAGTTAATGCCTCAATTATGTTAGTCTAGGGTTGCTTAGAACTAGATTCATGCAAGAAAGTGTAATTTGGAGACTAGAATTCGCATGTTGTAGAGGTAATAATCATGTTCTGGACATCTAATTCACATGTAGAGGATACACCACGATTTTTCATTGATTTAGAAGTAGAAAATCTGGAAAAGAAATGGAAGAATTGAAATTTAAAGAAAAGATTAGGGTTCTTGAAGTTTATGTAGATTTTACCCATTTAAATCGTTATACTTGATGAAAACCCACATGTTTTACGTAGAAAATTGTGTATTTTGGTATATAGTACTTGTAGTATCATTTGTTGGGAGTTTGGGAGTTAAATATGATGGTTTGGTTGAGTTTGGATAAGGATTCACGTGACTGAGTTTCTGCAGTTTCTCCATAACTGCTTGATCGATCGATTGACCAAAGAACATCGATAAATTGATGATCGATCGATCGACCCCTTTCCATCGATCGATCGACCCCTCCTGGAAAACTGCATATTTCCCTTATGTTAGTTGATCCGATTAAATGCATAGTAAATCTTGATTATTGTTGTTAGAGCATAATGGGATATAAATAGGACCAGTAGGGTCTAGATAAACCCTGTTAAGTGAGAATTTAATGTAAAGGGAAAATTAGGGGTAAACAGGGAGTTATTCATACTTATGAAATCATGCGTACGTTTTTTAAATAATCGAAATTTTAAGGAAGTAGGATTAGAAGGTAAGTGAGTGCCTACTGAAATTGTACTTAGGTAGATAGAATACTTCAAGAGACGAGAAGTGAGTTTGGAGTAACTTATTTACGAGAATAAAAGAGAAGAGTCCATTATACGAGATAATCGAGTAAAATGTACTAAGAACGGATAAATATAATTATGGGTCGTGGGCGCACCTAAATTATAAATGTGAATAGTTATATATCTATATGACTGTGTGATTGTGCATATATTTTATATGTGTAAAAATCGTACCCGAGCTACTTATTATCATGGGGGTTTCCGCATTGGGACAGTCTTATCTCGATGGGACCTTTACGGGGGGATAATGACTTGTACCCTAGAACATAGGATTCCTTGGTACAGGCTATCTGAATTGATAGTCAGACGGTCCTAAGAGACGTGAGGGTATGTGATGACCTCTTAGTGACTTGGAACTATGCTTCGCCTCCATTTGTTTATGTTTTGTGTTGATACAGTTCGAGAATGATTCCGAACTAGTATTTCCCTTAGTATGAGTGATACGGGGACTTGATAGCAGAGTATGCCAGCACTATAAAGTTTATGTAGGGTGCTAATAGTATATATATTACACGAGTGATTAATATATATATATATATATATATATATATATATATATATATATATATATATATATATATACTTAGAAATGGTAACTTTCTGTTGTGCATAAAAATAGTTAAGTAATGATTTAAATACTCCAATTTTATTATAAGTGTTCAACAATTTTGTGACATCACTGAGTTATTTCAGATAACATAAGATAAATGAGGGAGTCCAATTTTCTGAAATTAATTATATTAGCCATAGTGTTTGTCGAAATGAAACCTTACGGGTAAGTTAAATTAAATCAACCTTTTGGGAACTAATAATGCGGTAGGTGTGCACACTAGATGAGAGGTGAGAATTTCTCAAGAGTGTGTCGCATACTAACATGGTTGTTGCATTAGCCGGTAAGCATTTTAAATACTTGCTAAACTAATTTTAAATTGTTTTACAATCGGGCTCTGACCCGTTTCCTGTTATCTCTTTTCTCTTGTATATATATATGTATCTATTACAGATGCCTAGCCATGGGGGCGTCATGCTTAGGTTCTTTGGACCGAACGCGTTGCAGCTTATGTGGGAGTTACAGGCCATTGCTTAGATGACCTCGTTGTTGATTCCATTCTTATTTTAGTTCTTTTTAGTTTGGGCATGTGTCGCCCGTTTCCTTATTCAGTTGGATTTGTTAGGAATTTATGTTGATTTATCTTTAGTATTTTGTACTCTTTGGGATTTAAATTCTATCAAGATGATTTTTCCGTTGCAGTTGTTAAACTTGGTTTTTGTTTATCTGAATGGTTATTCTTGGGCATTTATTGTCATCCTTAATATTTGTGTGATCCATAAACTGTTAATTATTAAAGGTTTTCATATCTGGATTTAATAAAATGGATAAAATGCTTTTAATGGTTTTGACACTTAGCTTAATTATTTAGGGTGTTTAAATTGGAACTTTGTTTTGCAACAGTGATGCTAAGAATGAACCAACCATTCACCTTGATTTTTAATTTAATAAAGGACTGATCACCCGGTATTTAATTAGACGAGGTGTCACATGTGGTATCAGAGCATCAAGTTTTAGTGTCCTTTAGGATCTGTATGGCTTATTTCACTTCCAGCTTAGCGTCCTTGATATAGAGCCCTATTTTTAGGACTGTTATATTCGTATATTTAGGCTTACGTCTTCAGCTATTCGAGATTTGATAATAACTATAGACTAATAAACTTCCTTCTCATTTTAGATGACTTTGAGACGTGCACTCCGAGACAGGAATGCCCAGGCCGAGCTGCCAGCAGCTCCGGCTCTGGGGATGATGAACGCAACCGAGGTAGCCGCTATTGTTGCTCAGGCAATGAATGCCACATTAGCGGTAGTGTAACAGGCTCCACCCCAGATTCAGGCAGTGGCGCCAATACCAGCACAGCCTCCATCTACTCTTAGGGATGCCTTTCAGAAGGAGCATCCCCCAGAGTTCTCGGGTAGTTTGGATATCATAGTTGCCAGCCAATGGAAGAGAGATATCTAGAGGCATCTGTGCATGTATGAGTGCACTGATGTGCAGAGACAGCTGTTGGTTTACTTTAAGCTAGTGGGGGTCGCTTTGCAGTGGTGGGAGTCCACCACCACCTTGGAGGAGATGGATATCATCACGATTCAGTCATTCTGGGAGCGGTTTGACTGCAAATACTTCCCATCCGTCGGGAAAACTGAGATGAGGCGGAGGTTACTAAATCTGAAGCAGGAGAGCATGACTGTTGCGAAGTACAAGGAGGAGTTTACTAGACTTTGTAACACCCCGTCTAATTAAATATTGGGCAGCTACTCCTTGATTAAATTAATACATAATATAAAGTCTGTTCAGTCTTAGCATCGTTGTCGAAAAATATTTAATTAATTACTAGCCACCTAATATTTAAAAAGAGAGAGATGTCAAATTTTATTAATTATGTTAACAATTAAACAAGAATTTATTTAAAAACCATCAATCGCATAAATAATCTCATATAAGTGCTCAACGAGATGAAATCAGATAAGTCTGGAGTAAACACTCCAATAATAAAGATGCCAGAGTAAATAATGTCCCAATACAAGAGTCTGAATAAACAATAAACCAAAAATTGAAATAATGAAAGTCTGCAACTACAACCTCCAAATAAGAGTGGGCGACATGCCCTAACTGATACAAATGACTCTGAAGGAATCTAAGATTAAATGAGAGCGTCTACTACCAAGATCCTGTAACTTCCACAGCAGCTACAGCCCGTCATCATAATGGAACTCATATGCTTGGCGTCCCTGTGGCTGGGCACCTAAAATGTTTTTACAAAACAAAAATAGATTTGGTGGAAAAACGGGTCAGAGACTGATGTGAAAATAATTTAAAAGTTTAGCAAGTGTTTAAATTACAATTAAACATCAAATATTATAAACAAGTTAGTTACATACTCTCACATGAGTTTCTTACCACTCAACTACTGTGCATGCCTAACGTATGCCTTTAACCCATCCTAGTTATGACACTATCTAACTAGTTTGTACCACTCTTGCCTTCGCATTCTAATATAGAGTATCTACACGTAACCCCCAAATAATCCATATTTATAACCCATGTTCACATTTATTAAATTACTTATTTCAAGTGTTATTTAAATTCTCATTCTTAACCCATCCAAATATCTTAGTTATTCACATCTACTAAGAACCAATGAACCGGTCACAAGTACATAAATATATTATTCTCAGTACATAAATACATATATGGCACCCCTAGGCTAAGCTGCGGTGCACGCATACTCTGCTATCAAATCCATGTACATCATGTACGTAAGGATCACGGGTTCCGAATAACTCAGGAATCGTCTAAATACAAATCACACATATTGGAGGCGAACATAGTTCACATACCCATGGGTCACGAACATACCTACGCTCCCATGGTCAGCTGACTTATCAACTCACAAATAAGTCATTCACAGTACTATGTCCTTAAGGTACCAGTCTGAATCCCCCCGAATGCACACAAGGATAAGAGGGTCCTTTTCCAAAATAAAACTAACCTCCCGTGATAACAAGTATTGTAGGTATGCGATACACATAAGAAATCCATACACTAGGCATTCACACAACCTAAATAATCATATATCAATATAGATGTTCACACATTTCATCTAGTTAGTCTCGTACGTAGCAAGTTTACCCCAAACATTACACATAATATATATATTCCGTTTGATAACTCTCTTATCGTATCAATCTGGGTACTTAAACCTATCTCAAAAGGTTACTGGGTCTCTTATTAGTTTCTAATGTTATCTCAGTACTTAAAGTCCCTCCGTTACTGTCATTAACCTTACATCATCATTAATTCCCAATATAGTTCCAATTCGAACGGTTTCTAATCGTACCTCACTCGGTAGACCCTCATAAGCAATGACACTCAATTCCCTAAGTAATGACATTCTTCGATAATACCAAGATCCTACTACCTTTATTTAGGTTCCACAATATTATATTATTCACCCTAATAACCAAGATCGGCATTGGAATAATCATTAAACCTTAAAGAGAAACAATTGTCAAAAATCAGCAGGGGTCGATCGATCGAAGAAAAGGGGTCGATCGATTGATGATTCGATTGATCGACATTCTTGAGTCGATCGATCGATCAAGCAGGTATCAGCCCAGAATTTCTTAACCATTATGGGTTGTCCTATTTTTACATCTCAAATTCTTCCTCCCAATGTCCAAAACTCACAACTTAGTATACTAATTATCCTACTAACATGTTTACATTATTCCCCACGTTTTAGATTCATCAAATCAACATATAACATCAATTTCTTGGATCAAAATACCTAATTTTCATATAAAAACCTAGTTTTCCTATTTCTTCAAGAACATCACATAATCCAATCAAATTTCATAATTCTCTACCCATAAATCATAAATTCCTGACTGTTATCATCTCCAACATTAAACTACATGCAAGACCTATCCAGATTATGATTTAAACCCTTTCAAATCCATTCAATTTTCATTATTCATGATAATTCTTCAATTCTAGAATAACATGTACATTATATGCTTTGAATCTTTTCAAGATAAATCACTTGCCTGTAAAATGTTGCTTCTAATCCGTTGATGATGTTAAGGGCTAGTTCTCCTCCTTTCTCCGGCCACAATTACGTCGAAAATGGTGGTAGTGGGTGGTGGTTTTGGTTTAGAGACTTTTTGTAACTTCTCCTCTAACTCACGTAGCCCACCCCTTTGTTTTTGGCTGATAATGGCCCTAATGGTCTTTCCAATAATAAATAAATAAACACTAAATTTCGTGGGTCTTGATTCCTTGATTTTTAAAATGACCAAAATACCATTCTGGGTTGCCGGTTTGGCCTAAAAATGCCCCGGGACCCAAACTAAACCCCCGGCTAGTGTTTTCTGACTATCTCGAACCTTTTGGACACGTTGGCGCACTTAAAAAGCTCATACGGATGAAATAATATAAAATAATTTTAAATCCATTAAATTGGGTCCTAACACGACTGACACGTGCGTACCAACTAAATTACCGAAACTGCCGTATTTTCAACTCACGACAATTTTAATAAATTCAATGATCACATATTACCATAATCACTCTGTAATATTCAACAACATCATAATAACCAAGTACTATCTATCGTCTCGCTAGCATTTAAATCCGAATTATTTTTCCAAATAATAAATCCCAAATTAATTTAACAAATCCCAAATTAATTTAATAAATCCCATAATTAAAAGAAATTCCATTTAATTAACCTCATAATTAAAAGCCATAAAAATACGGGGTATTACATACTTCCCTCCGAATAACGGAATTTCGTCCCGAAATTCAGAAAAATAAGACATACCTAAAAAAATTAGGTATCCTCCAGTACTCAAAACAAAATTTAAAGAAAGGCCCAATCACTAAAACCCTCGCTTCACAACAAGCTTGTTTAACAGTCTTGATACTTTATCAGTTATAGGGTTACACTTTAAAAAATTCACTTTACGTTGTTCTCTTACTAAACAACATTCAAATAAAAAAAAATAGCCTATACGTCATTGGCCGCATTATCTAAATATTATTGTGAGTCCTCACCTCACTACGCATTAACTCCCGCCTTTAATAACACACCAAACTCCCATCCTGGAAGAAATCAATTACACCTCTCACTACTCTTTTCCATTCTTTGAATCTCTGTTCCCAGCGTTGTTACTTTTACACAAGGGAAAACCACTTCAGCCATTTGGTGTTACACAAAACATTTGTAAGCACCTTGTCCACTATAAATAGATACGGGTGCCTTCCACCAACTCTACCATTAGGTAATATCTTTTCCCCATTACCACAATATACCTCACTTACTAGTATACCCGATTTGGAAATGAAAAGATCGCAGTGAATCCAAAATTTCTTTCATATAATCTACCAGTCGTCAATCACCTTGCGCCTATACCTCGGGCTATAGGTGATACAACCCTCAAAACGAAACGTTATTTCCACTACTTCTTGCTACCCCACATTGAAGGTGAATTTTGGGGATTTCCTATTGGTTCTGAATAATACTGCGTAGGACCACGTACCGACGTGTTACTATCTATGAGTGTAAATCACCCAAGTTTATAACCATTTCTCTCCTCTTGGACAATCTGTCCCACATATTCGAAGGGACTCGTTACTTATCTATAAGTTGGCAACCCCTCAAGGAAATTTACCAAGTTGACTCTTCCATCCCTGGAATCGTCGGCTTGATACAAAATTATCTGGTTTCTCATCTAACCCCAACCGTTCTACTACTTACTACACCCCTTTCAATGTTGGCTTTCACGTATAATTCTTCACGTTAAGTGATACTTAATGATCTTATTCTTTTCTCGGCGTCTACCAAAAGTTTTGACCCTTGCACTTTTCACCACATTGTGCACATCTAGACCCTTTATACCTTATTGACACCCTCATTCTATTTATTCTTGAGTCACCCTCAACATTCTATTAGTCGTGACTCTACTCCAAATTGCCCATAATAATTAAATTTTTGCCTTCTCAAGAGATATCCCCTTATTAAATGGCTTTCCACTGCCTTTTCACCAAATTTGGACGTGATTCACTGATTACACATGAAGATACTCATTAACACCTTCTCTTACGACGCTTAATCCTATAAGGAATAATTTCACCCATATATGTCCCTTCTTCCGGCGATTACTGCATTAGCAAATCAAGATGTCTACACCCCTTATAATCGAGCGCATACGGGTTTAAACATCATAAACTTCATACGTACCCCTAAGTTATTATTTCTCCTGCATTTGCAACGTGGCTATACCACTTAGGCGTTCTCAATCACCTCTGAATTTGAAATCCTAAATCCTCCTTAACCTCAATGCATCCTTCATCCTGCCGTAATAAAAACCAAAATTTTTCATTACTTCTACACTAACAACTGGCTCTTCTGGCCTTATATCATAAATTTACCCCTTGTTAACCTCCAGTTATAACTACTTACTTCCATAACGATCGAGGTATCCAATTCATGGACGAATGATCAAACATCTCCCTACTACCAACCTTACACTAAGTTTCATGAGTGGGATGTCTCGCAAAGAGAAATCCAAATTAAGAACCCCCCTGATACACTACTACCTTACATTGTCGGTCATCGGGATCCGTTAATCCATCAGTCCATAACATGTACCCTTATATTCCCGTCTCTTAACAACAAAATTACATCTCCTTCCGCAATGACACTTAAATAAGGAACTCTTTCTGAAAGACACTTTCTCTTGACATTAATGGTAATCACAATCCATATACACCATGAAATTATAATCGGGGCTCATAAAATCCCGTCCCCAGACACACAAATATGAGTATAAACTCTCAAGTCTCTTAAGGGTGATAAAACAATGCACTCTTCTTATTACGACATCCTGAGCGTTAATTATAATAACCAGCTAAACATTTTGGCTGACTAGTAAACCAATTACATACGAATTATATCAATTAAATCCCTACGCATACTGGGATTAATTATCCGAGACCATGATACCTTTTTGGAATCACAATAATATATAAATATTCTTATATATATACAAAAGTACAATTGTGAGCCCAACCCTCTCACAGATGGGGCCTCGCCAGAATGAAACATTTTAGCCCAAGGTAGCAACCCCGATAAACTTGCAATACCAGAACACTATCAGTATAATTATATATAAAACCACAATTATGATAATATCATACTCGTATAACACAACACTAGAATGAGCAAATTCAATAAAGTATATACCACTATCAATATACCCATTCATCCTCCGCAGATGACAATAAAGGTAACCCCACACTATCAGGGAAAATATTCACATAAATACTAATAAAATTGCAGATACTCACAAAACTCGACTCTCAAGAAAAAATAACAATAATAACAATTCTAGCAACTCGTTCATGCCACAAACAACATGCAACATCATCTGAGGATATAACTCATACTTCTATCCTGACAATCGTTCTGGATGCTCAAATGGTTCCTCGACTCAACACGCCTGTCCGTACCAACTGAATATTTCAATAATTGTTGCCCTTGCCAGGCACAATACCTTTATCCCTACAATTACTTCGGGAAACATTTAAAATGCACGAGTTTCTCTCCCCACAGAATACCTTTATACATACTCATCTTATCTTCGGTCACATTGACCATGTTAAGGTGGTCCTTCTCTCGGACGTTGGTAGTCTCGGCTTTGATGACTAACTCCATTGTTCCCTTATCCTGATGGACCTAAGGAACACGCTACTAGTTTCCACATCTCTAACTGAAATCACCATCGCTCGGTAATAATTTAGCTATCCGAATCATTTTAACGGTTTCTCCGTTGGGTCTTCCCCTTGTGGTGCTTTTCAAACACCACTTTCCCCAGTATTAATCTATATAAATTCCTCGATTCTTGCATCTCCCCATTCAAGGAAACATTTACCTCCAAATTAACACTACGAGACATTATTACCATCTGCATTGACCGTCCAAGCAGAATTCCCCAGAAGAGCTAACCATTCTTCTTGTATGTAAATTATCTCTTTAATGTTCTCTTCTCCACTTCACTTACTTCACCCGGTGTAAGGTTCGCTACATAATTAAATTTCTCCTCACAAAGTGACCTCTGTCTGTCCCTCTTGTGTGAGTTCAGAATAACATTCTCCTTTCACCCTTAACATCTTCTGAAGTAACTTATGGTCAAACCATACATGTACGCCCTCTCTCGACCTCACATTCCACTTCTAAGTGTGGTGATTGTCTCTCACCATTGAAATTCCTATCTTACGAGCCAAGAAAAATTTATCCTAAATTTTCACTCGAGATTAACAATACCCCGACATATGTCCAAGCCTTTGGATATATTACGTTCGTTTGGCTAGCACACGCCATCTCTGCATTTCGAGTATTTCCACTGCTGGTTCTCTTCCATGTTTCACCTAACTCTTTCTCTCCCATTCCAACCTTGTTGGGTGAGTCTCATTTGACACCACTCTTACAATAGTTGTACCTGGAAGTCGTAAATCGCACCTTAGCCGTCTATATTGTCGTGGACTTCCGTGCCATAATATGAATGACTTCAACTATGGTCATCCTTCTTCAATAAATCAAATAACCTCAACTGAACGTCGCCTCCTGCTATTCTCCCAACAGTCTTCACCTTACATAGTACTTTGTTCGGTGCACGAACACACCCGAATGCATATAAGATTCACTATCATATATATCATGGCAGAAGAACGAAATCTCACCAAATAAATCAACAATCCTAAACATAGGGCTCTATATTAAAGAAAGCTATGCTGGAAGCATAATAAGCCGCACACATCCTAAAGGACACTAGAACATGATGCTCTGATACCACCTGTAATAACCCGTCTAATTAAATGCCGGGTAGCTACTCCTTTATTGAATTAATAAAGAATATAAAGTTGGTTCAGTCTTAGCATCACTGTCGAAAAATATTTAATTAATTACTAGACATCTAATATTTAAAAAGAGAGAGATGTCAAATTTTATTAATTATGTTAATTATTAAACAAGAATTTTTTTAAAAACCATCAATCGCATAAACAATCTCATATAAATGCTCAACGAGATGAAATCAGATAAGTCCGGAGTAAACACTCCAATAATAAAGATGCTAGAGTAAATAATGTCCCAATACAAGAGTCTGAATAAATAATAAACCAAAAACTGAAATAATGAAAGTCTGCAACTACAACCTCTAAATAAGAGTGGGCGACATGCCCTAACTGATACAAATGACACTGAAGGAATCAAAGATAAAATTAGAGCATCTACTACCAAGATCCTGTAACTTCCACATCAGCTACAATCCGTCATCAGAATGGAACTCCTATGCTTGGCGTCCCTGTGGCTGGGCACCTAAAATGTTTTTACAAAACAAAAATAGATTTGGAGGAAAAACGGGTCAGAGCCCGATGTGAAAATAGTTTAAAAGTTTAGCAAGTGTTTAAATTACAATTAAACATCACATATTATAAACACGTTAGTTACGTACTCTCACATTAGTTTCTTACCTCTCAACTACTGTGCACACCTAACGAATGCCTTTAACCCATCCTAGTTATGCCACTATCTAACTAGTTTGTACCACTCGTGCCTTTGCATTGTAACATAGAGTATCTACACGTACCCCCCAAATAAGCCATATTTATAACCCATGTTCACATTCATTAAATTACTTATTTCAAGTGTTAATTAAATTCTCATTCTCAACCCATCCAAATATCTTAGTTATTCACATCTACTAAGCAACAATGAACCGGTCACAAGTACATAAGTACATAATTCTCAGTACATAAATACATATATGGCACCCCTAGGCTAAGCTGCGGTGCATGCATAATCTGCTATCAAATCCATGTACATCACGTACGTAAGGATCACATGTTCCGAATCACTCAGGAACCGTCTAAATACAAATCACACATATTGGAGGCGAACATAGTTCATATACCCATGGGTCATGCACATACCTACGCTCCTATGGTCAGCTGACTTATCAACTCACAAATAAGTCATTTACGGTACTATGTTCTTAAGCTACCAGTCTGAATCCCCCCGAAGGCACACAAGGATAAGAGGGTCCATTTCCAAAATAAAACTAACCTCCCGTGATAGCAAGTATGGTAGGTATGACATACACATAAGAAATCCATACACTAGGCATTCACACAACCTAAATAATCGTATATCAATATATATGTTCACACATTTCATCTAGTTAATCTCGTACGTAGCAAGTTTACCCCGAACATTACACATAATATATATATTCCGTTTGATAACTCTCTCATCGTATCAATTTGGGTACTTAAACCTATCTCAAAAGGTTACTAGGTCTCTTATTGGTTTCTAATGTTATCTCAATACTTAAAGTCCCTCCGTTACTGCCCTTAACCTTACATCATCATTAATTCCCAATATAGTTCCAATTTGAACGGTTTCTAATCGTACCTCACTCGGTAGACCCTCGTAAGCAATGACATTCAATTCTCTAAGTTATGACATTCTTCGATAATACCAATACCCTACTACCTTTATCTAAGTCCCACAATATTATATTATTCACCCTAATAACAAATATCGGCCTTGGAATATTCATTAAACCTTAAAGAGAAACAATTGCCAAAAATAAGCAGGGGTCGATAGATAGAAGAAAAGGGATCGATCAATCGACATTCTGAGTCGATCGATCGATCAAGCAGGTATCAGCCCATAATTTCTTAACAGCTACGGGTTCTCCTCTTTTTACATCTCAAATTCTTCCTCCCAACATCCAAAACTCACAAATAAGTATACTAATTATCCTACTAACATGTTTACATCATTTGCCACATTTTAGATTCATCAAATCAACATATAACATCAATTTCTTGGATCAAAATACCCAATTTTCATATGAAAACCTAGTTTTCCTATTTCTTCAAGAACATCTAGTTTTCCTATTTCTTCAAGAACATCACATAATCCAATCAAATTTCATAATTCTCTACCCATAAGTCATAAATTCATGGCTGTTATCATCTCCAACATTAAACTATATGCAAGACCTATCCATATTATGATTTAAACCCTTTCAAATCCATTCAATTTTCATTATTCGTGATAATTCTTCAATTCTAGAATAACATGTACAGTATATGCTTTGAATCTTTGTAAGATAAATGACTTGCATATAAAATGTTTCTTCTGATCCGTTGATGATGTTAAGGGCTGGTTCTCCTCCTTTCTCCGGTCACAATTCCGTCGAAAATGGTGGTAGTGGGTGGTGGTTTTGGTTAGAGACTTTTTGTAACATCTCCTCTAACTCACGCAGCCCACCCCTTTGTTTTTGGCTGATAATGGCCCTAATGGTATTTCCAATAATAAATAAATAAACACTAAATTTCGTGAGTCTTAATTCCTTAATTTTTAAAATGACCAAAATACCCTTCCGGTTGGCTGGTTTGGCCTAAAAATGCCCCGGGACCCAAAATAAACCCCCGACTAGTGTTTTCTAACTATCTCGAACCTTACGGACACGTTGGCGCACTTAAAAAGCTCATAGGGATGACATAAAAATAAAATACTTTTAAATCCATTAAATTGGATCCTGACACGATTGACACGCGCGTCCCAACTAAATTACCGAAATTACGGTATTTTCAACTCACGATAATTTTAATAAATTCAATAATCACATATTATCATAATCACTTAGTAATATTAAACAACATCATAATAACCAAGTACTAACTCTCGTCTCGCTAGCATTTAAATTCGAATTAATTTTCCAATTAATAAATCCCAAATTAATTTAACAAATCACAAATTAATTTTGTAAATCCCATAATTAAAAGCAATTCCATTTAATTAACCTTATAATTAAAAGCCATAAAAATACGGGGTATTACAGACTTCTCTCTATAATTCCAGATGAGGCACCCACCGAGAGGAAGAAAATAATGTTGTTTGTAGATGGATTGGCCTGGAGAATTCGTTACCACCTCATAGGCAATCTATCCTTGAGTACCTCCACTGATGTACTCAATGCTGCTTTGTTACACTGTCAGGATCACCGCTTCCATCTGTAGGAGATCAAATGAGCAGGGGAGTCTAGCCAGCAGGGCAGGACAGGGGGCAGTAGTACTGGTGGGGCACCAGCAGCCCAGGGGCAGACTCGTCACAGTGTGTAGAGTTCCCATCCCTGCCAAGCGGTTTCGATCAGGTGACTCCAGACAGGGATTTAGGGGATTTAGGCAGGGTCAACTAGGCCAGTCTAATCAGCATGGCCAGTAGGTCCAACACCGTCAGTAGTAGGGACAGCAGCAGGGCCATCAGGGCCAACAGCGTTTCCAGCAGGGTCAGTGGCGGGGTGGTAACGGCCAACAGGGTCGTGGTCAGCAGGGACATATGGGAGGTAACTTAAGGGGACGATGTTTCGGATGTGGCAAGAATGGCCATAGGCGCCAAGATTAGCCAGAGGGAGATAGGGACCCACATCAGCAGGGTGCCCGTAATGTTCCACAGAGGCCACTTTTTCCAGTCGCCCTCCCAGCGCCAGCTCAGGTGCCATCCCTACCAGTTCCCAGCAGGGGTAGTTACAGTACAGACGTGTCTATAACGTCCACGAGGTAGCATCTCCTCAGGAACCACCCGCGATTGAGGGTATGTTTCCTATCCATAGCACTATGGGTCGGGTTTTATTTGATACTAGGGCGTCACACTGTTTTATAGCTACTCATTTTGCAAAGGCCTTAGGGTTATTAGACACAATAGAGAGAACTGTGACATGCGTAGACTCACCTCTAGGGAATGGGTCTTTGATTTTCTTTATATGCCGGGGTGTAGGGGTAGAGATTGGTAGCTTGATTTTACCGGCAGACATGCTTTTCTTAGAAATGCATGAGAACGATGTTATTATTGGCATGGATTGGCACACCGCTTACAGAGCCATGATAGATTGTTTTGGTAGGAGTATTATTTTTTCCATTCCAAGGCAGGAGATGTTTTTAGTGGCGATGCCTCGCCTAAAGGGAGGATCTTCCATCCATTTGTATTACATAGAGGAGGATACCTCTAAGGAGGTCGTGATTCCCTTAGATTCGATTCCAGTTATTTGTGAGTATTTCGATGTATTTCAGGAGATACAGGGCCTAGTCGTAGTCGAGAGATAGATTTTGTCATAGACTTAATGCTAGCTCCAGCGGAAATGAGGGAGTTACGAGACCAGATAGAGCAGCTATTAGGTCAGGGCTTCATTCATAGGAGCACCTCACCTTGGGGCGCTCCAGTATTGTTTGCGAAGAAGAGAGATGGTTCACTGAGGTTATGCATGGACTAACAGGAACTGAACAAGGTCACGATACAAAATAAATATCCATTACCTCGAATCGATGACCTGTTTGACCAGCTGAAAGGAGCAACCTTCTTTTCAAAGATAGATTTGAGATCGGGATACCATCAGCTATGAATTAGGGAGCAGGATGTGTCAAAGACAACTTTTTTGACGAGATATGGGTAATATGAGTTCAGAGTCATGCTGTTTGGGTTGAAAAATGCCCCAACCATATTCATGGACTTAATGAACCGAGTGTTCAGAGAGTTCTTGAATCAGTTTGTCATCATTTTCATAGATGACATCCTGATATATTCACACACTGAGGAGGAGTATGTCGAGCACTTGAGGCGGATCCTTCAGACTCTATGAGAGCATCAGCTGTATGCTAAGTATGAGAAGTGAAGATTCTGGTTACGGGAGGTACAGTTTCTAGGACATGTTGTGTCAGAATTGGGGAAATCGGCTGACCCGAGAAAAGGGTCAGCAGTGAGGGAGTGGGGACAACCCACAACACCGATGAAAGTGCATAGTTTCTTTCGGTTAGCCGGGTATTACATGAGATTCATCCGAGGTTTTTCAAAAATAGCGGGTCTGTTAACGAATCTGACTCGCAAGGGAGTACCGTATGTTTGGGATCCTGCTTGTCAATTATCTTTCGATGAGCTAAAAGATAAGATGACTTCGGCGCTAGTCCTGGCTTTGCCCAAATCGGGAGTGGAGTATCTAGTTTACACTGACGCCTCTTTACGGGGACTCGGGGGAGTACTTCAGCAGGAGGAGAAGGCTATAACTTTTGCCTCCCAAAAGCTTAAGCCGCACGAAAGAAATTACCCCACCCACGACCTAGAGGTAACATCGATCATTTTTGCATTGAGAATTTGGAGACATTATTTGTTGGGGGAGAAGTTTCTCTTGTTCACAGACCACAAGTCACTGCAGTACTTCTTCACTCAGTGAGAGCTGAATATGCATCAGCGCAGGTGGTTGGGGTATGTGAAAGACTACCTGTTCGAAATACAGTACAATTCGGGAAAGGTTAACGTGGTTGCTGATGCATTGAGCCGTAGGCTGGTCGGACATCTGGAAACTGAAATGGAAGGAGTTGGGTGTGACACCCCGCCTAATAAAATACCGGGCGATCACTCATATATAACATTAAAACAGGAGTCTCATATGGTTCATTCTTAGCATCAGTATCGAAAACCAATTTAATTACTAATATCCTATTAGGCTGACGTCAAAATTTTAAATTAACAAATCTTTTTAACCAAACCATTCAAATAAAAGAATTACAATAGTTTACATGCAGCAACTGAAATGAAATAAAATAAAATAACCGAACACTCGGTACAATAATACAACCAAATCGAATGCCGCACTAAAAGGTGATAAAAGAATAAATGAGTACAGTTGGGCCATAAGCCTGAATGTTTCTACAATACCTCCTATCTAAATCTCAATGATGGAAGCGTCTAATATAAACCTGCTTTCATCCACAGCTGCTGCGGCAAACGTCTCACTCGAAAGAATCATCATCCAGGCGTCCCTTTGTCTGGACACCTATATATATATAGATATAGCAAGAGGGAAAATAGATAAATGGGTTAGAGCCCGATTTTTGATAATATTTTAGCAAGTGCTTAAAATCCATATTTTAAAATATGTTATTTCTCATATTTAAACTGGTATCGCTCTCACATGAGACACACCTCACCCCTCTTCTAACAGTGCACAACTAGCGCATACCATTTTAAATAACCTAGTTAAGCTACCCTGCCTAACTAATGTAATTATCGATCTTCTAATAACCCTCATCAATTCGGGTACTAAGGACTAAACTTCTCCACATTCCCAATATTACGTTATGTTCGTGTGTGGGGTGTCTCGCGAAGCGAAATCCAAATAAGGAACCCCCCTGATACACTACTACGTGACAATATTGATCATCGGGATCTATTAGGCCTTCAGTACATACCATCTTTATACCATCTCGTATTTATTAATAGTTCTCATTAGAACCTATGATTCACATTCATATAAATCCGTATATAAATCTACCGGAAGGAGTATATCACTTTATTCATTCTTCTCCTTTTTATACAGGTTTAGGTTATATGATATCTCATCTCATATATATATATATATATATATATATATATATATATAATATACTTTTCGCAACAAGTATATTAGTTATCCATATAGGACACCAAACAAGATTTCGGTATACGCACATTATTCTCTTTATGCATACACATCAATTTTTATAACAATAGAAAGTTCTCATATAACTATAGGTATATATATTAGTCACACATATAATATATATACTAACGGCACCCCACATTAGATCTATGGTGATGGCATACTTTGGTATCAAGTCCCCGTATCATACAAACTAAGGGAAATACTAGTTAGGAATCACTCTTGAACTGTATTAACACAAAATACATACAAATGGAGGCGAAACATAGTTCCAAGCCACTAAGAGGTCAGCACATACCCTCACGTCTCTTAGGACAGTGTGACTATCAATCAGATAGCCTGTACCAAGGAGTCCTATGTTCTAGGGTACAAGTCAATATCCCCCATAAAGGTTCCATCGAGATAAGACTGTCCCGACGCGGTAACCTCCGGGATAGCAAGTAGCACGGGCATGATTTTTACACACATGTAATATAAGGTCATACTCATAGCCTATACAATACATCTCATACGTAGTATATTTATATCTTGATATCCTACGCATTTAACAATTTTACCAATCCCCAATTTTTTATTTTCTGAACTTTTCTCACCGCACAATGATTATATCAACAACATCGATATATATATTATTTATCTCTTCTCAATCTTTTGTGGCTATAATCTCCAAACTCTTATAGCGATAGTCAATAGCCTCCAATGTTCCCATTCGCAATAATATAAGCAGTCACCCAATTAAAATACCCCAATACGTATTCCATTATTTAATATTCAAATCACACCTAAATATCTCTTTAAGTATTATTCCTCACGAACACCCCTATTTGGGTAAATCTTGGATTTATTTTCAACTAATCCAAAATACACGCCTTACTAAAAAAAAATATTTAGAAGTCCCCACAGTATTTTTAGGAACCCCAAATATTTATCTCCAAATAATTTTAGCCTTTTATTTTTTCCAATTTCCGAGTGCATTTCCGAGTTGGTGATTTCACCCCGGATCTGCCATCTTATAAAAATTATAAAAATTCACAGAAAAATACGCGGTCGGCGCTCACGTGACCGTATCAAAAATATCTACAACTTTCGTGTTTTAACTGAGAGCTGAATCAGCTGTCTTCATATCTGATATAGCCCGGAAGTGACGCTGGCCACTATTCACCTTCTTCTCCAAAAATCCAAACCTCCATTAAAACACCTCCAAGATTTTTATCTCCTCTCTCGTCATCATTCAACCTCAAATAACCATAAATACACACATTTAAAGGGTTCTAATCATCCTAGAAAACAGATCCAACAATTAATTTTAATTAATTTCAAGTTTCTCAGATTGGATATTAATCGAGTTATATCCGTTTTAATCTTCCGAAAACCCGTTTGATCCACGAAATTTCAACCCAAAAATATTTAGTTTTATACCAACTACAATATGAGAAATTAACATACTAAATCATAAAGCAAGTTAAACACTTGCCTCGTGGATTAAATCCGACGATCCCGAGTCGAATCCCGCGAATTTTGGCTCGGAATTCCTTTTCTTCTTCTTCTTTCTTCTCTTCCTTCTCTCTTCTCTCTTATCTCTCTTAGGGCAGAACTTGGGAAAGAATGAGGGATGCCAGCTCTTTAAAATCCGAAATTAGGTGTGTACTCAATTGTTAAATGACTCGTGTACTCGTTTACGAGTCCCTACTAGTCCAAAAATGCCCGGAACCCAAATACTATCCCCGGGTACTCTATTTTGACTATCTCCGCCATTCCGAACCCAATGGCGGAGTCGAATTCCCCATCCGAGTCACTTAACTAAAATTCACTATTTCGACCTAACACGTTCAATACACGTGTTTTCCAATTTAAAATATTTTTCTTTGTCCCTTTACCCAACTGCGACATGTAATAAAAATAATGTACTCATATACTTAGTCTCGAAATACAATCCACGTAAATATTAATCTGTCACTCGAAAACTAATATTTACTATTCACTTTATAATATTGAATTTATTTAATTTCACTCATTAATCCCAGAATTACTATTTATAATAATTCCTCAAATTACCAAATTAAATTCATAGTGTAATTTAAATACCTTTAAAAGTACGGGGTATTACATACTTCCCCCTTTACAACAGAATTTTGTCCTCGAAATTTAGATATAGCCTGTACCACTACTCTGGGATCGGTATATACATTACATCCTAGCTTAACCAAATTTAGATAAAGCCTAACACAATGGTCTCCCACTATATTCCACCCATCTCAAGGCATATGCTCATATATATATAGTCTCAGCATCTCTATATATTTATACTAATCTTGCACCCTTTTGTTAGGACCACTTAGCGCAAAGTATTTATTATTAATAACATATCTACTAGTCTCACACAGTAGAAATATTCACAAATCCATATATATACACATATAGTCACATCATCCCTATACATATATATATATTAATCCTGCACCCCCAGGTTAAGACCCATTAGCGCACTTAATCAATAATGTTCTTGCACCCCCTCGGGTTATCACCCATTAGTGCTCTTAATAATAATATCACATAATAGGCATACACACATCCTATTAAGATTCATAGGCATATTCCCAACATAATTATACACTTATCATATGTATTTTATTCTCATCGCTACGTATTTTATAAATATTCAGATTACTATCTCTCTCATAATCTACAAGGTATATTCCCTATACCCAATAATTAAAGTATTAATTCTCATATACTCTTCTAGAATTTTGTACTACATACACTCCTTCTTTACTTGGAGTATGCTAACCATACTATCACGCGCAAGTCACTCTTTAATACTCGTTTGAGTAAGACTCCTCTCTACTTTCTCACAATAAATTGGGTAACCTTTTCATTAAGAAGTATCCTTTTAAATGACCTTCCACATCCTTTCAATCCCATCTCGAGTGTGTTAGCTCTCGTTGCACATAAATGTTTGCATTATCGTCATTCTCGCACGATATTCAATACATTATACCGTTTAACCTTGTTTATAGCCGCTCTTCAGGAATATATTATACATATTTATTTTCACGTCCTTCCATCTCGGACATTTTTGGGATTTACTAATCAGGGTACCCATACCCCTTATCATCCGTGCATATATGCACTATCATTGCAAACGTTTTGATATGTCACACTCACTCTAAATAATGGGCCTCATTCTATTGGCCTGGTGCTAACACCTGGGTATCCCTTAACCCGAATAATTTGAAATTTAATTCTCCCGATACCTGGAAATTCAATCCTTCTTAAGATTATCCCATCGATCTTCTTGTGGTTATTCACAATAGTCTTCCTATATCAGTGCCTTATTTCCCTTACTTCGTGGTAGTCTTAAGATTAAGGTGTTTCTAATACACGTAATATGAGTACTATTCTAATTATATCCGTAGTCACTACACCAAAACTGGCGATTGGTCACAGCCAAAATCCCTGACCAAAACTGTGGGTCGCGGACTTCGGCCGTGACCATTTCTGGCGTGACCATTTTCGTGGGTACCGGCCCAAGTCCGTGACCAAAAAATGGTCACGGCCAAGAGGGGTCACGGCAGATGGTCGCGGACTTTAGCCGTGACCCATGCCGTGATGGGTCGCGGCCCTAATCCGTGACCCATAACCGTGACAAATTGGTCGCGGCCAAAGTCCGTGACCCACGTCCGTGACAAAAAAAAATAAAAAAAATTTGGTCGCGGCCCTTATCCGTGACCCACAACCGTGACAAATTGGTCGTGGCCAAAGTCCGCGACCCACGCCCGTGACAAAAAAAAATTAAAAAAAATTGATCGCGGCCCTTGTCCGTGACCCACAACCGTGACAAATTCGTCGCGGCGAAAGTCCGCGGCCCACGTGCGTGACCAAACAAAATTAAAAAAATTGGTCGCGGCCCTAGTCCGCGACCCATAACCGTGACAAAAAAATAAAAAAAATGGTCGCGAACTTTGGCCGCGACAATTTTTAAGCGCGACAAAAAAAAATAAAAAATGGTCATGGACAAAGTCCATGACCATATTTATCTATAATTTAAAAAAAATGAATTTTTTCTTTGTCCAATCCTAAAATTGGGGGTCCTGTGAGTGCACCGTCGGTTGCTACGAGCTGTTACAAATATTTATTATAGGCAAAACAATAAAAAAATCACAAATTGCGAATTGAGAATGTTGTTAATAAACAAATATATATACAAACTTAAAAATATTATACGTCTTAATAATTCACAAACCAAAAAAAAATTGGGCAAAGTTTCCTCTATTTTCTTGACATTCCAAAACCTGTAAATGAAAAACCTACTTATTATAAAGCCCGCACGGCTATAAAATTCAACAATCAAATTATAAAAGCCCGCACGGCCATAAAACCAAACAATAAAAACTTGCACGGCTATAACACATAAAAAACATTATCCTGAATGTCCACAACATATAAATAATCTTCATGTTGTAAACCATTGCCTCCTTCATTTGATCCACGTGCAAAAATCCTACAAAAGATAGGATACAAAAAACAAAAATATCAGTAACCAAGTAATTTTACAAAAAATTTAATCAAGCTGAAAAATTGCATTTATGAGTTAAAATTATCAGTAACCAAGTAGAAATATGAAAATTACCGTCGTTTTGATTGGTGTTAGTGGGAGGTGTTGGTGCCACCCACGGAGCCGTTTGGGGGCTGTTTCGAGTTTTCACCCTCTAACGCCATGTTTTGTTTAAGTGTAGAAATACGCAAATTACCCTCGTATTCTCAAACCAGGAGACCCGCGGCTGCGAGGTCAGATCCTACGAGTTACGTTGGTCACGAGGGAGGTGTTGGTGCCACCCACAGGGCTGTTCGGGGGCTGTTTCGAGTTTTCACCCTCTAACGTCATGTTTTTAAGCTTAAGTCTAGAAATAAGCAAATTACCGTCGTACTCTCAAACCGGCAGACCCGCGGCTGCGGGGACAGTTCCTACGAGTTACGTTGGTCCCGTGGGAGGTGTTGGTGCCACCCACGGGGTCGTTCAGGGGCTGTTTCGAGTTTTCACCCTCTAACGTCATGTTTTTAAGCCTAAGTCTAGAAATAAGAAAATTACCGTCGTACTCTCAAACCGGGAGACCCGCGGCTGCGAGGTCAGTTCCTACGAGTTACGTTGGTCCCGTGGGAGGTGTTGGTGCCACCCACGGGGGCGTTCGGGTGCTGTTTTGAGTTTTCACCCTCTAACGTCATGTTTTGCTTAAGTGTAGAAATACGCAAATTACCGTTGTACTCTCAAACCGGGAGACCCGCGACTGCGGTGTCAGTTCCTACGAGTTACGTTGGTCCCGTGGGAGGTGTTGGTGCCACCCACGGGGCCTTTCGGAGGCTGTTTCGAGTTTTCACCCTCTAACGCCATGTTTTTAACCCAAAGTCTAGAAATAAGCAAATTACCGTCGTACTCTCAAACCGGGAGACCCGCGGCTGCGAGGTCAGTTCCTACGAGTTACGTTGGTCCCGTGGGAGGTGTTGGTACCACCCACGGGGCCGTTCGGGGGCCGTTTCGAGTTTTCACCCTCTAACGGCATGTTTTTAAGACCAATTCTAGAAATACGCAAATTACCATCATACTATCAAACCGGGAGACCCGCGACTGCGAGGTCAGTTTCTACGAGTTACGTTGGTCCCGTGGGTGGTGTTGGTGGCACCCACGGGACCGTTCAGGGGCTGTTTCGAGTTTTCACCCTCTAACGTCATGTTTTGCTTAAGTGTAGAAATACGCAAATTACCGTCGTACTCTCAAACCGGGAAACCCGCGGCTGCGGTGTCAGTTCCTACGAGTTACGTTGGTCCCGTGGGAGGTGTTGGTGCCACCAACGGGAACTTTCGGGGGCTGTTTCGAGTTTTCACCCTCTAACGCCATATTTTTAACCCTAAGTCTAGAAATAAGCAAATTACCGTCGTACTCTCAAACCGGGAGACCCGCGGCTACGAGATTAGTTCCTACGAGTTACGTTGGTCCCATGGGAGGTGTTGGTGCCACCCACGGGGCCGTTCGGGGGCTGTTTCGAGTTTTCACCCTCTAACGTCATGTTTTGCTTAACTATAGAAATACGTAAATTACCGTCGTATACTCAAACCGGGAGACCCGCGGCAGCGAGGTCAGTTCCTACGAGTTACGTTGGTCCCGTGGGAGGTGTTGGTGCCACCCACGGGGCCGTTCGGGGGTTGTTTCGAGTTTTCACTCTCTAACGTCATGCTTTTAAGCCTAAGTCTAGAAATAAGCAAATTACCGTCGTACTCTCTAACCGGGAGACCCGCGGCTGCGGGGTCAGTTCCTAAGAGTTACGTTGGTCCCGTGGGAGGTGTTGGTGCCACCCACGGGGCCGTTCGGGGGCTGTTTCGAGTTTTCACCCTCTAACGTCATGTTTTTAAACCTAAGTCTAGAAATATGCAAATTACCGTCGTATTCTCAAACCGGGAGACCCGCGGCTGTGGGGTCAGTTCCTACGAGTTACATTGGTCCCGTGGGAGGTGTTGGTTCCACCCACGGGGCCGTTGGGGGGTGTTTCGAGTTTTCAACCTCTAACGTCATGTTTTTAAGCCTAAGTCTAGAAATAAGCAAATTACCGTCGTACTCTCAAACCGGGAGACCCGCAGCTGCGGGATCAGTTCCTACGAGTTACGTTGGTCCCGTGGGAGGTGTTGGTGCCACCCACGGGGCCGTTCGGGGGTTGTTTCGAGTTTTCACCCTCTAACGTCATGTTTTGCTTAAGTGTAGAAATACGCAAATTACCGTCTTACTCTCAAACCGGGAAACCCGCGGCTGCGGTGTCAGTTCCTACGAGTTACATTGGTCCCGTGGGAGGTGTTGGTGCCACCCACGGGGACTTTCGAGGGCTGTTTCGAGTTTTCACCCTCTAACGCCATGTTTTTAACCCTAAGTCAAGAAATAACCAAATTACCGTCGTACTCTCAAACCGGGAGACCCGCACTACGAGATTAGTTCCTACGAGTTACGTTGGTCCCGTGGGAGGTGTTGGTGCCACCCACGCGGACGTTTGGGGGCTGTTTCGAGTTTTCACCCTCTAACGCCATGTTTTGCTTAAGTGTAGAAATACGAAAATTACCGTCGTATACTCAAACCGGGAGACCCGCGACTGCGAGGTCAGTTCCTACAAGTTACGTTGATCCCGTGGGAGGTGTTGGTGCCACCCACGGGGCCGTTCGGGGTTGTTTCGAGTTTTCACTCTCTAACGTCATGTTTTTAAGCCTAAGTCTAGAAATATGCAAATTACCGTCGTACTCTCTTACCGGGAGACCCGCGGATGCGGGGTCAGTTCCTACGAGTTACGTTGGTCCCGTGGGAGGTGTTGGTGCCACCCACGGAGCCGTTCGGGGGCTGTTTCGAGTTTTCACCCTCTAACGTCATGTTTTTAAACCTAAGTCTAGAAATATGCAAATTACCGTCGTATTCTCAAACCGGGAGACCCGCGGTTGTGGGGTCAGTTCCTACGAGTTACATTGGTCCCGTGGGAGGTGTTGGTGCCACCAACGGGGCCGTTGGGGGGTGTTTCGAGTTTTCAACCTCTAACGTCATGTTTTTAAGCCTAAGTCTAGAAATAAGCAAATTACCATCGTACTCTCAAACCGGGAGACCCGCGGCTGCGGGGTCAGTTCCTACGAGTTACGTTGGTCCCGTGCGAGGTGTTGGTGCCACCCACGGGGCTGTTCGGGGGTTGTTTCGATTTTTCACCATCTAACGTCATGTTCTGCTTAAGTGTAGAAATACGTAAATTACCGTCGTATACTCAAACCGGGAGACCCGCGGCTGCGATGTCAGTTCCTACGAGTTACGTTGGTCCCGTGGGAGGTGTTGGTGCCACCCAAGGGGCCGTTCGGGGGCTGTTTCGAGTTTTCACTCTCTAACGTCATGATTTTAAGCCTGAGTCTAGAAATAAGCAAATTACTATCGTACTCTCTAACCGGGAGACCCGCGGCTGCGGGGTCAGTTCCTACGAGTTACGTTGGTCCCGTGGGAGGTGTTGGTGCCATCCACGGGGCCGTTCGGGGGCTGTTTTGAGTTTTCACCCTCTAACGTCATGTTTTTAAACCTAAGTCTAGAAATATGCAAATTACCGTCGTATTCTCAAACCGGGAGACCCGCGGCTGTGGGGTCAGTTCCTACGAGTTACATTGGTCCCGTGGGAGGTGTTGGTGCCACCCACGGGGCCGTTCGGGGGCTGTTTCGAGTTTTCACCCTCTAACGTCATGTTTTGCTTAAGTGTAGAAATACGTAAATTACCGTCGTATACTCAAACCGGGAGACCCGCGGCTGCGATGTCAGTTCCTACGAGTTACGTTGGTCCCGTGGGAGGTGTTGGTGCCACCCACGGGGCCGTTCGGGGGCTGTTTCGAGTTTTCACTCTCTAACGTCATGTTTTTAAGCCTAAGTCTAGAAATAAGCAAATTACTGTCGTACTCTCTAACCGGGAGACCCGCGGCTGCGGGGTCAGTTCCTACGAGTTACATTGGTCCCGTGGGAGGTGTTGGTGCCACCCATGGGGACGTTCGGGGGCTGCCCTCTAACGTCATGTTTTTAAACCTAAGTCTAGAAATATGCAAATTACCGTCGTATTCTCAAACCGGGAGACCCGCGGCTGTGGGGTCAGTTCCTACGAGTTACATTGGTCCCGTGGGAGGTGTTGGTGCCACCCACGGGGCCGTTCGGGGGTTGTTTCGAGTTTTCAACCTCTAACGTCATGTTTTTAAGCCTAAGTATAGAAATAAGCAAATTACCGTCGTACTCTCAAACCGGGAGACCCGTGGCTACGAGATTAGTTCCTACGAGTTACGTTGGTCCCGTGGGAGGTGTTGGTGCCACCCACGGGGCCGTTCGGGGGCTGTTTCGAGTTTTCACCCTCTAACGTCATGTTTTGCTTAAGTGTAGAAATACGCAAATTACCGTCGTATACTCAAACCGGGAGACCCGCGGCTGCGAGGTCAGTTCCTACGAGTTACGTTGGTCCCGTGGGAGGTGTTGGTGCCACCCATGGGGCCGTTCGGGGGCTGTTTCGAGTTTTCACCCTCTAATGTCATGTTTTTAAGCCTAAGTCTAGAAATAAGCAAATTACTGTCGTACTCTCTAACTGGGAGACCCGCGGCTGCGAGGTCAGTTCCTACGAGTTACGTTGGTCCCGTGGGAGGTGTTGGTGCCACCCACAGGGCCGTTCGGGGGCTGTTTCGAGTTTTCACCCTCTAAAGTCATGTTTTTAAGCCTAAGTCTAGAAATAAGCAAATTACCGTCGTACTCTCTAACTGGGAGACCCGCGGCTGCGGGGTCAGTTCCTACGAGTGACGTTGGTCCCGTGGGAGGTGTTGGTCCCACCCACGGGGCCGTTCGGGGGTTGTTTCGAGTTTTCACCCTCTAACGTCATGTTTTTAAACCTAAGTGTAGAAATACGCAAATTACCGTCGTACTCTCAAACCGGGAAACCCGCGGCTGCGGTGTCAGTTCCTACGAGTTACGTTGGTCCCGTGGGAGGTGTTGGTGCCACCAACGGGAACTTTCGTGGGCTGTTTCGAGTTTTCACCCTCTAACGCCATATTTTTAACCCTAAGTCTAGAAATAAGCAAATTACCATTGTACTCTCAAACCGGGAGACCCGCGGCTACGAGATTAGTTCCTACGAGTTACGTTGGTCTCGTGGGAGGTGTTGGTGCCACCCACGGGGACGTTCGGGGGCTGTTTCGAGTTTTCACCCTCTAATGTCATGTTTTGCTTAAGTGTAGAAATACGCAAATTACCGTCGTACTCTCAAACCGGGAGACCCGCGGCTGCGGTGTCAGTTCCTACGAGTTATGTCGGTCTCGTGGGAGGTGTTGGTGGCACCCATGAGGCCTTTCGGAGGCTGTTTCGAGTTTTCACCCTCTAATGCCATGTTTTTAAGCCTAAGTCTGGAAATAAGCAAATTACCGTCGTACTCTCTAACCGGGAGATCCGCGGTGCGGGGTCAGTTCCTACGAGTTACGTTGGTCCCGTGGGAGGTGTTGGTGCCATCCACGGGGCCGTTCGGGGGCTATTTTGAGTTTTCACCCTCTAACGTCATGTTTTTAAGCCTAAGTCTAGAAATATGCAAATTACCGTCGTATTCTCAAACCGGGAGACCCGCGGCTATGGGGTCAGTTCCTACGAGTTACATTGGTCCCGTGGGAGGTGTTGGTGCCACCCACGGGGACGTTCGGGGGCTGTTTCTAGTTCTCACCCTCTAACGTCATGCTTTTAAGCCTAAGTCTAGAAATATGCAAATTATCGTCGTATTCTCAAACCGGGAGTCCCGCGGCTGCGGGGTCAATTCTTGCAAGTTATATTGGTCCCGTGGGAGGTGTTGGTTCTACCCACGGGGCCGTTAGAGGGCTGTTTCTAGTTTTCACCCTCTAATGCCATGTTTTTAAGCCTAAGTCTAGAAATATGCAAATTATCGTTGAATTCTTAAATCGGGAGTCTCGCGGCTCTGGGGTCAGTTCCTACGAGTAACATTGGTCCTGTGGGAGGTGTTGGTGCCACCCACGGGGTCGTTCGGGAGTTGTTTCGAGTTTTCACCCTCAAACGGCATGTTTTGCTTAAACCATGTTTTGGCACCATTTCAATGCAAATCCTAGTAAAGCTAATTCTATTCATATTTCTAGTGACTGAATCAGCATAGATGGGGATTCCTATGGCACTAGAAATGTGATTGAGGCCTTTAACAGTCCAATATTCCATAGGGATGTTGGGGAAGAGTACCCAAACTGGAACTCTAATAGTATCCTCTTTAAAGAACTTGAAACCATGTTTCCATTTATTCAAAATGTTCGGGTTCCCCACGAAGTTCGAAGGGCCATTTTCCACCACCTCATCTCTCAAAGTGGGGCTGTGATATTTGAAGAAAAAGTATCCGTCATCATGAGCAAACATTTTTCTCTTCATTCAACTCTTCTAGTCTTATCACATTGGTTACCAAGAAAAAGTATTCAATTCTGCTTTGTGTTGAGGATGTGAACTAAAGTTTGGTTACCAAGGAAGCTTTAGATATATTTAGTAGTTTATCAGGGCTTAGGCCTAATCGTTCTAAAAGTCATATGTTCATTACTAGCTTAGATGAAGAGGAGACTCTTAGTGTGGTTAGCAATCTCAACATTAAAAGCTGGACTAATATGCATGTATATATATGTATATATATAACTGTATATGCATGTTTATAACTGTATATATATGCATATATATATATACCAGTATATATACTGCTCTGCATATATATGCAGTATATATACTGCATATATATGCATATATATACCATATAAAACTGCATATATATACTAGTATATATATGCATATATATACCAATATTTATACTGTATATATATGCATATATATGCAGAGCAGTATATATACTAGTATATATATGCAGTATATATACTTTATATATATATGCATATATATACCATATAATATACTCTATATATAGTATATATGCAGATTATATACTGCAGCGTATATATATGCAGTATATATATACTCTGCAGTATATATTATATAGTATATATATATCGGATATGGGAATTCACTTCTGCCTGGTCTTCAATAACTGCTCCATCTTCATCTTGAATAGATTTATAAATTAATCCTCAATTTATGGTGTTTGGCCTTCACATACTGATGGAAAAACTTGTAATTGGAATCCCCTTATTGAATACATTAGGAGTTGATTTTTATCTCTAGTAGGTTTCTTCATTCTTGTAGGCAGTCAGCAAATCATCTTTACCCTTGTTCATAGCTACTCTATTAACTTCACTGCTGTCTAACTCATAACAAAGCTCAAGTTGCATACTCAAATCCTATAGATTCTTCACAGATTGAAAAACATCCTTAAAAATTTCCTTATTCCACTATCTAAGATCCCCTTTTAATATTTTCAGCTTAGTAGCAAACTTTTTTAGTCCAAAACCCGTGGAGTCCTCATTCTAAGATTTGTGAACAATATCAAGGAATTTAAGGTGGTTACACCACATTTTCTGGAACTTAAAGGTTTAGGATGGCTTCCTTCAAAAGATTTGAGAGTTAAAATAAGGGGAGCATGATCAGATGCAGCTCAATTAAGGTGTTTTATCAATGAATTAAAAAACTCAGAAATAAATTGTTGGCTAACTAAGCATCTGTCTAACCTAGCCATGATTGAATCTTCATCATTTCTATGGTTACACCAAGTAAACTTAGTTTTAGAATACCGTCCATAAGCCCACTATCTTCAATTGCCTGAATAAAATCCTCTAAAGCTAGATGATCAATGTCATTCCCACTAAGTTTTTCATTTTGAGATACAACCACATTGAAATCCCCCATAGTTACCAGAGGAGAAGCATGATATCTGTCTGTAATAAGTCTCAACTGATCCCATAGCTCCTTATCTCTTCTTTTGCACATTTTGCATAAACTACTGTTATAATAACAGATGCCTAGACTGAATGATGAGTAATTTTCAAGGTTAAGTGTTGAGGGTGATCTATGAGGCATTGAGTGGACATATTAAATCTCTAAAAAAACAAATTTTACCATTAGAATTCCTAGAGAAGCCTTTAAAGCCCCATTTAATCCTGAATTTATCAATTTTCTTGGAGTCAACCTTTGGTTCAAGAAGAGGAAGGATTGGCATCTAGTGAATTTTTTTGAGGAGTTTAAGTCTTCTACAAGAAGAGTTCTTAGCTGCACCTCTAATGTTCCAAACAAAAGAGTTGATCATTGAGAAATTGAGGGGAGAAATTTAGTGGTACCTTTATCTACTGATCGGGTAAGCCTTTTAAATAGAGGATCTTGCATTTTTCTTTGTTTACCTTTGACTTTGATAGGCTCTTCTTTGGCCTCACATTATGTCCATTCTTTGGGTTATAATCAAGATTCTGAATCAAAAAAATGCAAGTTTCCTCATCTTGTCAAAAAAAAACAAAACAAGCATATTTTGTCAAAAAAAATACACACACATACAATCTAGGGTTTATTGACATAATCTATACATACACACACATACAATCTAAGGTTTACTTAAACCCTAACTTTTTTTGACATAAATCTATGCATACATATAACCAACAATAAGGCGGTTGTAATTTTTTTTACTTATTATAT
Source organism: Sambucus nigra (assembly GCA_949130495.1). Lineage (NCBI taxonomy): Eukaryota > Viridiplantae > Streptophyta > Magnoliopsida > Dipsacales > Adoxaceae > Sambucus > Sambucus nigra. The sequence goes on along the minus strand of OX422222.1, from coordinate 127,707,569 downwards.
AAACATTTAATTATATTTTGTCAAAAAAATATAATGTCTAGAGTTTTGAATAATATTTTGTCAAAAAAAATACACATATACAATCTAGGGTTTATTGACATAATCTATACATACACACATACATACACACACATAATGTCTAGAGTTTTGAATACTATTTTGTAAAAAAAATACACACATACAATCTAGGGTTTATTGTCGTAATCTATACACACACACATACAATCTAGGGTTTATTTTCGTAATCTATACACACACACATATACACACAAATAGCTGCCACAAATCATAACAAATCGAAATTCACACACACACATACACCCACATATACATACACACACACACATACACTCGCATACACACATAGCTGCCACAAATCAAAACAAATCGAAATGCACACACATATACACACATACCTTTCATGATTCTTAGATGAAATCAACAAAAAACCCAAATAGACGAAATCCCAAATCGCCCAAATCGTCCAAACTTAACCGCGAATGGCAGAAATTTGAGTAGTGTTGTAAGTAAATCATCTTTAAATATGTTGACCTGGTCACGGCCTACAGCCGTGACCCAACCTCCGCGACCAATTAGTTATCCCCTGACCACTGGTCATGGCCCTAGGCCGTGACCCACCATGCTCAACCAGCAGTCCACCATGAGCGAACAAACCCCCTTCGAATGAGGTATGGTCACGATCTCAAACCGTGACCCACTTCAAAAAATTGGTTTCGGCCTCCAGCCCTGACCACCATGCGCGACTAACAGCCCTTCAAATGAGGTATGGCCACGGCCCCAAGCCGTGACCCACTTCAAAATTTGGTTTCGGCCCCTAGCCGTGACCTCATTTGCGCGACCAATTTTTTTTTATGAGGTGATCACGGTCCAAGTCCGTGACCCATCCGCGATCAAGTTGGAGGGAATTTTGGCGGGGTTTTGGCGCCAACATGGTCACACCTTGGGTCACGGCCAAAGTCCGTGACGCACAGTGGTCGCGGACTTGGGCCGTGACCACTTCCAAAGCATCCATGGCTCAGTGTAAAAATGGAAATGGTCACGCCAAAAATTGAGTTGGTCACGGCCCAAGACCGCGACGAGCTGGTCGCGGACTTGGGCCGTGACCAACTGGGCGTGACCATTCGCAGGATTTGGTGTAGTGAGTGTCCAAGAGCTCTCTCGACTTCCGACATTTGCTCAGTTTCATGCGTGGGACGTCTCGCAAATCGAAATCCAAACAAGGAACCCTCCCGTTACACTACTCCCTCGCATCGTCGGTCATCGATATATAACGGTCTAAGGAACACCAACGGGGCGTTCAAATTCCAATTCGTTAACCTACTAATGTACTTTTACCACAAAAAAAAAATCCTTCCATATTGACCAAATGGAAAGCACAACTAATAAGGAGCCTACTCTCGACAAAAGCATTATTAACATTATACCCAAAATGTATTTCCTCTAAATTTCCCTTTTATTCAAGACCTGGATATAGGTCTCAAATAGATTTCCTTCACCTTAACTCACCCACATACTTGTGGTGAGAGGAAAATTTCAGTGCTTCTTCATAGCACTTATATCTCTATATAATTATACAGTCATCAAACGGCTCTCACTCAATAGTGTTTCCTCTACACTAGGTGACTTTCGTCAAAACTAAGATCCTTGCATTCTATAACATCTCTCCACTCCCGACGTCGTTAAGGTTCATGCGCAGAGCGTCTCGCAAGCGAAATCCAAACAAGGAACCCCTCCTATACACTATTACTTAACTTTATCGGTCGTGGAGGTCTTCTAGTTCAAATATGCCACTCGAATAATCCCATCTCTCCTATCGACAAAAATGTGGTCAAAACTCTTAATTCTTTTTAGGAGCCACACCACCAAGCACTGGCACTAATACTAAGTCCTTAGCACAAACAACAACGATCTTAAACTCACAGCTCAACAATAAAGCTTGCATACCTTAAATTATATCTATAAGGTCCCCATGCACTCAAATCATGGTAATGAAACATCTCATCATCGAAGTTCCATCTAAACAAGTAATCAAGGCGAGCTCATCCAACATTCATCTCGCATTCCATGCTTTATTATGTCCGTATATATATATTTCACATCTTATATAAATATATATACATTATACTATACACATCAAGTATATCCATACTTATATATCACACACTATACAAGTATAATAACTATCCCTCATAGCTATAACTCAATGGATGCAGTCTCTCAATACTATTATCTTGCAGGGAATTACTCACACATTATCCTGGGTACCAGCGGTCGGACTATCACACCGACTTGGTAAAAAATAAATCACAATGAATGGGAAGCAATCATAGTTCCTCCGAGGAAATGAGAACGAAACATACCCACCATGTCTCATTCCTGATAAAAATCACATAATATAAAATGGACACTATGACCTGGGGGCTATACGCTCCCTACCCCTCAAGCCAAGGGCCTCACCCACATCGCGTAACTTCCCATGATAGCACTAGAGGGGGTATGCTTCACATAAATATACCATTCACACACATATATATTTATAATATTATCACATATATACTGTCCCTATACCCGTATATATATCATTAAATCCGACTATCCATGCCCATCTCTCGTAGCATTAGCCTGTAATACTGAATATATATATTCGATTTGATTCCATAAGTATTCACTTTCTTATTCCAATTCCATAAGTATTCACTTACTTATAATATAAATAAATATTAAGCTTATCACAACTAGCTCGTATCCCAATTATATCCAAAATTTCAATTCGAATCCCAAGAGTCTTTATCCCATTAGACTCTTAAAATCACAAAGTCTCACAACTTTAATTTTTATTGCATATTTCAAACCTTGCACTAAAACAACTATAACTCACTCTACATAAGTCCAATTACTAGTGAGTCTATAATTCCATTGGAGAAACCTCTTTCTCCATTGTACCTACCTTACGCCGGTACTAAGTTCACATAATTATGTCACTCTTTATTCACCGTCGGTCTCAGACAGATTCTTATGTGAATAACCTAGAAATTGCATTCACTTTATTCTAAATCAAGGTAATTTGTAGTTTAAAACCATCAGTAAGATTAATTTATGAGCAAAATATCATGCTCCTCTAAATATGATGACCTTCGTTCCCACTATTTCACATTGCTCCAACAAGTGAAAAAAAAAATTCCTCAAATTTTCACATATGGTTATTTCCATACCCAACTCTAAGACAAATCTTCCGAGCCTTCGACTTCTTAGAAGTGAAGTTACACTATTTCCTCTTAGCTCAACTTCAATGCACGGTCCTCATCAAAGACCTCTTAAGCTTACTCCCTATCTAACTTCACTGGGTAATTCAAGTTTAGCACCATTCTCTACTATAGAGGTGCATAGATAATTATAATTACTATTCTATAGTAGTCATTGCAGCAATCCAAGATAATGCCGCAAGGAAAATTTTACCTTTACCACGGTCCTCATTTCCAACATAACCTTATAGCTCTAACTAAGCCCCGCCTCCTGCTTCCCTCATAATGGACTTCCATGGTCGCCCTTCGTCGATCAGCACACAAATCCCGAATGAGCGCACAAAAGATTTACTATAATCTTACATAATGGCAAGAGAACGAAATCTCATAAGCGGATATCAACAATCCTAATCATAAAGCTCTATATCAAATCAAAAGCAACGCTGAAAGCATAGTACGTCCTTACAGATTCCTAAGGACACTAGAACCTGATGCTCTGATACCACCTGTGACACCCCGCCTAATAAAATACTGTGTGATCACTCCTATATAACATTAAAACATGAGTCTCATATGGTTCATTCTTAGCATCAGTATCGAAAACCAATTTAATTACTAATATCCTATTAGGCCGGCGTCAAAATTTTAAATTAACAAATCTTTTTAACCAAACCATTCAAATAAAACAATTATAGTAGTTTACATGCACCAACTGAAATGAAATAAAATAAAATAACCGAACACTCGGTACAATAATACAACCAAATCGAATGCCGCACTAAGAGGCGATAAAAGAATAAATGAGTACAGTTGGGCCACAAGCCTGAAGGTTTCTACAATACCTCCTATCTAGATCTCAATAATAAAAGCGTCTAATATAAACCTGCTTGCATCCACAGCTGCTGCGGCAAACGTCTCACTCGAAAGAATCATCATACAGGCGTCCCTGTGTCTAGACACGTATATATATATAGCTATAGCAAGAGCGAAAATAGATAAATGGGTCAGAGCCCGATTTTTGAAAATATTTTAGCAAGTGCTTAAAATCCATATTTTAAAATATGTTATTTCTCATATTTAAACTGGTATCGCTCTCACATGAGATACACCTCACCCCTCTTCTAACAGTGCACAACTAGCGCATAGCATTTTAAATAACCTAGTTAATCTACCCTACCTAACTAATGTAATTACCGATCTTCTAATAACTCTCATCAATTCGGGTACTAAGGACTAAACTTCTCCTCATTCCCAATATTACGTTACATTCATGTGTGGGGTGTCTCGCGAAGCGAAATCCAAATAAGGAAGCCCCCTGATACACTACTACGTGACAATATTGATCATCGGGATCCATTAGGCCTTCAGTACATACCATCCCGTATTTATTAATAGTTCTCATTAGAACCTATGATTCACATTCATATAAATCAGGATATAAATCTACCGGAAGGAGTATATCACTTTATTCATTCTTCTCCTTTTTATACAGGTTTAGGTTATACGATATCTCATCTCATATATATATATATATATATATATATATATATATATATATATATAAAATATACTTTTCGCAACAAGTATATTAGTTATCCATATAGGACACCAAACAAGATTTCGGTATACGCACATTATTCTCTTTATGCATACACCTCAATTTTTATAACAATAGAAAGTTCTCATATAAATATACGTATATATATTAGTCACACATATAATATATATACTAACGGCACCCCACATAAGATCTATGGTGCTGGCATACTTTGCTATCAAGTCCCCGTATCAGACAAACTAAGGGAAATACTAGTTCGGAATCACTCTAGAACTGTATTAACACAAAATACATACAAATGGAGGCGAAACATAGTTCCATGTCACTAAGAGGTCAGCACATACCCTCACGTCTCTTAGGACCGTCTGACTATGAATCAGATAGCCTGTACCAAGGAGTCCTATGTTCTAGGGCACCAGTCAATATCCCCCATAAAGGTCCCATCGAGATAAGACTGTTCCGGCGTGGTAACCTCCGAGATAGCAAGTAGCGCGGGCATGATTTTTACGCACATATAATATAAGGGCATACTCATTGCCCATACAATACATCCCATACGTAGTATATTTATATCTTGATATCCAACGCATTTAACAATTTTACTAATCCCCAATATTTTATTTCTGAACTTTTCTCACCGCACAAAGATTATATCAACAACATATATATATATATATTATTTATCTCTTCTCAATCTTTTATGGCTATAATCTCCAAACTCTTATACCGATAGCCAATAGCCTCGAATATTCTCATTCGCAATAATATAAGCAGTCACACAATTAAAATACCCCAATACGTATTCCATTATTTAATATTCAAATCACACCTAAATATCTCTTTAAGTATTATTCCTCACGAACACCCCTATTTGGGTAAATCTTGGATTTTACTTTCAACTAATCCAAAATACACGCCTTACTAAAAAAATATATTTAGAAGTCCCCACAATATTTTTAGGAACCCCAAATATTTATCTCCAAACAATTTTAGCCTTTTATTTTTTCCAATTTCCGAGTTGGTGATTTCACCCTGGATCTGCCATCTTATAAAAATCATAACAATTAACAAAAAAATCAGAAAAATACACAGTCAGTGTTCACACGACTGTATCGAAAAGATCTACAACTTTCGTGTTTTGACTGAGAGCTGAATCGGCTGTCTTCCTGTCCGAAATAGTCTGGAAGTGACGCTGGTCACTATTCACCTTCTTCTCCAAAAATTCAAACCTCCATTAAAACACCTCCAAGCTTTTTGTCTCCTCTCTCGTCCTCATTAAACCTCAAATAACAATAAATACACACATTCAAAGGGTTCTAATCATCCCAGAACACAGATCCAACAATTAATTTTAATTAATTTCAAGTTTCTCAAATTGGGTATTAATCGAGTTATATACGTTTAAATCTTCCGAAAACCCGTTTGATCCACGAAATTTCAACCCAAAAATCTTTATTTTTATACCAACTACAATATGAGAAATTAACACACTAAATCATAAAGCAAGTTAAACACTTGCCTCGTGGATTAAATCCGACGATCCCGAGTCGAATCCCGCAAATTTTGGCCCGGAATTCCTTTTCTTCTTTCTTTTCTCCTTCTTCTTCTTTCTTCTCTTCCTTCTCTCTTCTCTCTCTTAGGGAAGAATTTTGGAAAGAATGAGGTTTCCCAGCTCTTTAAAATCAGAAATTAGGTGTGTACCCAATTGTTAAATGACTCGTGTACTCGTTTACGAGTCCATACTTGTTCAAAAATGCCCGGAAACCAAATACTATCCCCGGGTACTCTATTTTGACTATCTCGGCCATTCCGAACCCAATTGCGGAGACGAAATCTTCATTCGAGTCACTTAACTAAAATTCACTATTTTGACCCAACACGTTCAATATGCGTGTTTTCCAATTTAAAATATTTTTCTTTGTTGCTTTACCCAACTGCGACATGTAATAAAAATAATCTACTCATATACTTAGTCTCGAAATATAATCCACGTACATATTAATCTGTCACTCGAAAACTAATATTTACTATTCACTTTATAATTTTGAATTTATTTAATTTCACTCATTAATCCCAGAATTACTATTCATAATAATTCCTGAAATTACCAAATTAAATTCACATTGTAATTTAAATACCTTTAAAAGTACGGGGTATTACATTGGGTCACCAGGATGCGGTAACCCGTTCCTTTATATCTGTCATTTCTGTCACACCCGAGATTGTTACGAGGGTGATACATGCACAATCAGTGGATTCTTTTTGTCAAGAGCACAATGTACAACTTTTAGCTGAGGGTGTGGAGTCCTATTTAGTATGTTCTGATGGAGATTTGAGGTTTAATGGGAGATTGGTGGTTCCAGAAGGGGAAGACTTACGTCATGCAGTGATGACACAGTCTCACGGGTCCAGATTTATGGTACATCCTAGAGGAGATAATATGTATCAGGATATGAGGCGGCAGTACTGGTGGAGTGGGATGAAGAAGGACATTACTTAGTTCGTGTCTAAGTGTTCTACCTGCCAGATGGTAAAGGTAGACCACCAGAGACTGTCAGGGTTACTTCAGTCGTTGGAGATACCCACATGGATGTGGGAGAGTATTTCCATGAACTTCATTATTGGGCTGCCTACATCACAGCGGGGTCATGACTCCATCTGGGTGATCGTGGACCGTTTGACCAAGGTGGCTCATTTTTTGCCAGTATGGACAGACTATACCGCGGGCCAGTATGCACAGTTGTTCATTACCAAGATTGTTAGGCTATATGGGGTGCCCTTGGATATCGTGTGTGATAGATACAAAATTTTTGTATCACGTTTCTGGGAGAACTTTTAGGAGGCCATGGGTACAGAGTTGAGATTGAGTTCAACTTATCACCCACAGACGGATGGACAAAAAGAGCGTACCAATCAGATGTTGGAAGATATGCTACGCATGTGTGTCATTGACTTTGGAGGAGGATAGGAGCCGCATCTTCCATTGGTGGAGTTTGCTTACAATAAATCCTATCAGTTTACGATCAACATGGCTCCATTTGAGGCATTGTATGGAAGATCCCGTCGTTCTCCAACTTGTTGGCTAGAGGTGGGGGACAACAAGTTAGTCGAACCAGAGGTGATTCAGGAAACCTCAGCTAAGATTAAGCTTATCAGGAGTCGCATTCGGGTAGCTCAGGATAGGCAGAAAAGCTACGCCGATGCAAAATGATTTTTCTGAGAATTTAATGTGGGGGACCAAGTATTATTGCACGTGTCTCCTATGAGAGGAGTGATGAGGTTTGGGAAGAAGGAAAGGTTGGCTCCAAGGTACGTGGGACCATTTCCCATTATCGAGAGGATTGGTCCGGTAGCATACAGATTGGGGCTACCAGAGCACTTGCACCGTACTCACGATGTATTTCACATTTCATCGTTGAGACGATACCTTCGGGATGATATGGACCACACCCACATCGCGATAGAGGAGATTGACTTACAGCCCGATAGCTCTTACGAGGAGAGACCAGTGGCTATCCTAGACCATAGCGAAAGGAGATTAAGATCGAAGGTAGTTCCACTTGCACGGGTCCAGTGGGAACATCATAATGTGGAGGAATCCACTTGGAAGAGTGAGGCAGATATGCGTGAGAAATACCCAAATTTATTCTTACCAGCTATACCTTATTTTCTGTATTTCGGGACGAAATTCCTTTATTAGGGGGGAAGTATGTAATACCCCGTATTTTTATGCCTTTTAAATTTAAATTGAGTTATTAATTTAATATGAATTCAGAAATTATTTATTTTAAATATTTACTAGCGTGATGAGAGTTAGTAATTATTGGAAGTTTGTTGAAAATTACTTATTGGATAAAGTGATATGTATAATTGGATTTATTAAAATTATCACGAGTATATAATTTGATAATTGTGGAAATTAAATCGGGACGCGCTTGTGTCATGTCGGGATTTAATTATTATTATTATTATTAAAAGTAAATAAATTATAAGTCGCCCATATAGTCAATTTGAGCGCGCCAATGTGTCCGAAAGGGTCGAGATAGTCAAAATAATGTACCCAGCGGTTTAGTTTGGGTCTCAGGACGTTTTTAGGCCTAATTAGCATCCCCAGAGGGCGTTTTGGACATTTCGTATTTTTGGGCAATTAAACCCATGAATTTTCCAAAGTTATATTATTGTGTTGTGGTTGCAATTTGAGCATGAAAAGAGTGAGAAAAGAGAAGCAAGTGTAGTAAAAAAAAGAAAAGAAAAAGAGTGAAAAAGGGAAAGTTAAAAACAAAAGAAAAAAGTGAGAAAAAGAAGAAAAGAAAAAGAAAGAGAAAGTTGTTTATATTGTTTGTAGTGTTTTAATAAGCTTTGATTACTCTCTCGATTGTTATATCTAATGCTCGTTTGGAAATCATTTGTCAAATTTTGAAATTGCCCACTTTTTTCCATTTTCCCGAGTTTCATCCCCAAACACTTTGAATCCGTATATACATCCCTTTTATTTCGTACCTTAACCTAGCCTACATTACAACCCTATTAAAGTCCTATGTGATCTTAAGTAGATGTAATTCAAATGTTTAAATAGTTTTGATAATCTGTGAAAATGCATTTCGCCTCTTTTATATGTGTGGTATCTTTCACTGAGATTGCAATTTTTATTTCCTATATAGAGTTCTTCATTTGTGACATGTGCGTGGCCTAGTTTCCCTTTGCATTTACTCCTTAAGCCCGCATGTCCCGTGTGCTACCTCCCTGTTTCAAGTGAATTCATTTGATGAGTGTAATGCCCGTGAGGATTGACTTTTATGCATGCTTTGATATTTAGTATCCGAGTTATTTAAGTTTTTCGCCAAATCATACTTTGCATATGCTCACTCCCCTCCCACATGTTAAAGTTTCAATTCATTAAGGTGCATTTGATAATGTTAATAACTATGGACTTCTCAATCGAATTCGTTTGCTATGCTAATAACATGTTGAAATCTTGTTCGTATTGTTGAGTTTGTCTCATGTGATTGGGCATATTTTGAGGAAACTTTATGATGCTTGTGGGTACCATCTCTGAAAACCCTCACGAGGCGACATTCCTCTACTAAGGTAATCTAGGGGTTCAACGGCTTATTCATGCGCTAAATGCAATCGAATCACCCGCGAAAGTGGCTTTATGCTTTTATACCATATTTTTGTGCTTATCCTGCTTTTGGTGCTTGTTGTTCTTATTGCATCCTATTTCATTGTTAGGGACTAACAATGTGTAAGGGCCTCGACAAGAGTGGACAAAATTTCCTTAGAAGTGCGTAAGCCAACAATGACAAAGATGATTTCATTTGTCATATAGGACACACACATGCTAATTATAAGTTTATCTTATTATTTACGGATGGTAGCAGTAGTTTCATTAGTTGGCCCAGGAATACTTCCATCAACAAATCGAAGTAGATTTTCTCCACTAAAAAAGAGTTCCATTTGAATGATCTAATCAAGATAGTTGGTGTCACATAATTTGATGGTGAAGTTGTGAGAAGAGAGTTTGATATTGTTGGTAGGGAGATGAGAAAAAATGTCACCGGTAAAAGACTAAGACAGTGGGCCAGATTAGATGTCACTTTTTAAATGGAGAAATATGACTTTAATAGGACTAGAAATGTCACTGTTTAGATAGAGAGAAGTGCTTTGAAGCAAGTACTCTGATATCAAAGATATAAGAGGAATATAACAACAGGTATATAAGGGTTAATAACTGAGTTGTTATGGAACAAATGGCATGCATATTTTCCTTATTATCAAGTGAGTACATAACCTTAAGTTATAATAAAGTGACAAAGATGGTTTAGAATACATTTATTATTGGCCATAATTTCCAAGTAGCTTTAGTATGTGCAGTAGACTTTGTTAACTATTAGGACTCTTAATTAGTTTGGGGATATATGGGAATAGAAATAGTGGGTCTAGAGGATGTGTGGAGTTATCCACTAATATAAAAGTCGTTTAGGTTAATATATTTTTTCTGAATGAGTGGTGCTATGGGTACCAAACAAATGTTCCAAATCTCCCCCAAATAGCATTAATGAGTTGTGCCCTGACAGGACCCAGACCTCAAGGTATAACAATTAATGCTATTTTGGGGAGAATTTGGGGGAGTTGTTTGGGACACAAAGCATTTCCTTTTCTGAAAAGACGTCACTGAGATTTTCTTATGTTCGGAGAATGATGTGTATCATTCTCATGGGTGGGACCAATAAAAAATGTTATTAATGTCGGGTTAGTAAAGAATTAAGTGGAATTTTAATGCCTCTTACATTATTTGTAACTAGCATGGAACCCGCGCGATGCGCGAGCGTTTTATAAAATTCCTTCTTAAAATTTATTTAAAATTGTTTTAGTAATATATATAGATAATAATTTATCAATTGGTAAAGTACACACACACAAATTACTATATACACGATTTATGTTTCCATCAAGACGCACCTATATAATTCAATACATACATATGTAGTTGAAAAAATGACTTATTTAATTGTAATCCAACCATGACCTCCATCCAAATTAAATCGAAACCAAATGAAATCACTCATAGATGAATAATTCAAAAACTCACAAATGTTTAAAAAGCTAGTGGTTGACAAAGAAATAATACGAACACAATAAAATGGATTATACAATAAATAATAGAATTATAACCAAAATACTTACAACACAATAAAATAGGTAAGATGAAAAAAATTACCTTATGACTCAAAGTGGAATTTTTACTTTATTGTCTTTCTTAAATCCCTAAAAAAATGCGATAAGTTTAGACCATTTAATTAATTCTTCCATAAGATGTGTGGTGTACTCATAATGGTAGCAATCCAATAGAATCAACTCATCCTTCTCTATTGAGTTATTTGTAGTTAATGAAATAAAATTGACACGCATTTGAACCCAATTATAAAGATACACTTTTATAATCATAACAAATAATTTTATAAAGAACATAATCATAAAAAAAGACTTAACCAAACTACCAATGAATTTTGTTTTCATTAAGGCATTTCAACAAACAACGAACATACAATATATGTAGTGCAAAAAAATTAAAAATTATTATTGTAATAAGATGGGAGGAAAAATCTTAGAATTGTTTGGATGAAAGACATTAAAAAAATTGAGCGGTTCTAGATGAACCGCATTTGGTACCGCCCAGTAGGGGTGACCATGAGCCGGGGCTGGGCAGGCCTGGTCGGGCTCGGGCCGGGCTTATAAAATTATGAGCTATCCCAAACCCCCCCGGTCCTGGATCAAGACTTATTATGTAATCCCAAGCCCGCCCAGAATTGAAAGCTCTTTACCCAGGCCCGTTGGCCAAGCCCGGTTACTGTTTTTTTAAATAAAAAATCTATTTTTTCTTAATGAAAGACCTATTTTTTTAATTAAAAACATGTTTTAAACTTTATGTATTACAGAGTCTATATATAAAGTTTTCCACTCTACATAAAAAGACTTAGTATATGTTTTTATATTTATAAAAATTACCCACTTTATATATTTATTTATAACTTTAGAGTCTTAAACTTTAATAATAAATTAATATATATACACACACACACACACACACACACATATATATATATATATAATTCTCGGGTCGCGCTAGGCCTCATCGGGTTTAAGAATTAATGTCAAGTCCGCCCAAAAAAAAATTGGGCTTATCAAATTTTGTCAAGCCCGCTTTGTGGGCCTATTAACCTTACACAAGCCCTATTATTTTATTGGGCGGGCATGGTGGGCCTCGGCCTATGGCCACCCCTACCGCCCAGCGACTACATTTGACCTTTTTTTTTATTCTTTCTTCTTAAGTTTCTTATTCTTTTGAGTTTTTTTTATATAAAAACCAGTTTTTCTATTAATATAAAAAATATTTTTTCTATTAAAATTAAACAATTTTTTTTATTAAAATTTAACAGTTTTTAATAAAAATAAAAAAATCATAAAAAAATATGTTTACTAATAAAAAAAGTTATAAAATAGTTTTAAAAACATTTAAAAAAATATTTTTTTAATTTTAATAAAAAAAAACTGTTTAATTTGATGTCTTAAATTTTCCATTAATTAGAGCCGTTGGCGCGGACCCAGATTTCCGGACTAAAATCATTTGTTGAATGTGGATCCGCGTCAGCGGCACTAATTAATTGTAATATTTTATTAAAAAAATATCGCGATTAATTAGTGCTGCTGGCGCAGACCCACATTCAACACATGATGTGGGTTCAGAAATGTGGATCCGCCCCAACGGCAGTAATTAATCGTGATATTTTTTCAATAAAATATGGCGATTAATCAGTGTCGCTGGCGCGGACCCACATTCAATAAATGATTTTGGTCCGACAATGTGGATCCGCGTCATCGACACTGATTAATCGCGATATTTTATTGAAAAAATATCGCGATTAATTAGTGTAGCTGGCGCGGACCCAAATTCAACAAATTATGTAGGCCGAGAATGTGGGTCTGCGCCAGCGGCACTAATCAATCGTGATATCATGTCAATAAACATATATTTTTTTATATATGAAAAAATATTTTTTTAATTTTAATAAAAACTGTTTACTTTAAAAACAAAACTATTCTTTTTGTACTAATAGAAAAACTGTTTTTTTTTGTTACATAAAAAACTATTTTTATATTAATTATTAAAAACATAAGAATTAGAAACTTATAAAAAGAAAAAAGAAAACTGTTTTTTTTTAATATAAAAACAATTTTTATATTAATTGTTAAAAACAAAAGAATAACAAACAAAAAAAATAAATAAATAAAAAAGCTCCCTCAAAGGATTTAAAAACTATTTTTTCATACACCCCCAGAAAATCCCCACATAATCCTCCAGCTGATTTAAAAACCTCCCTCAAAGGATTCCATTTCCATAAACAATTAGTCATGGAATCTACGATCCTGCCTCAGCATAGAAGATACAGTCACTGAGATTCACGGAAAAGGGAACACACAAAATTAGTTTGGGGACTTACTTGTTTCCTTTAATCTTGAACCAAGCATCTGCACAGTGCTGGTTGGCAGTACCCAAATCATTCTTAGATGAACAAACCAGGTGAATGGGAGCCCCTGATTCTTGATTTGTTAAGAAGACAGAGAATGGATGGTTTGTTGGAGAAATAAAAAACGCCAGATGAAATTAAAGGAAGAGAATAGAAATGTGGGGGAACAGAAATGGCAGGATTAAATTCAAGAAGGAGAAAGAAGTGAGTGGGGCGTCCTTTTAAAAAATTTAATACATGTCTTGGAAATTGTATTGCCAAGTTAACATTGAAGCCTCCTAATAGATAAGAGGTCCGGAAGATGAAGAGTGTTGGTCGAAAGTGTAAAAGAGAGTAAGTAGCGTTTCATCTACATAGATGTGCATTAAATGTATTAATACTTTTAATACTATACTATTAAAAGTATATAATAGATATAATTTAATTTGTAATTTGCTTTCATTTTATTCATTACCTTGGTTTATATTTATTATATTTTATATCCCTGTCAATTAAGCATGAGGATTTATTCTTATTTTTCCGAGTTTATTGGAGTTTAACACCCATTTATTCTCTCTAATTTTAGGATGTAATGTATATTTCCTCTATACGGGTTTTGCACCATTAACTATTGGTTTCTATAAAAAATTTATTTATAAAAAAATCTCTATAATAGAGTTTGAATTCGATAATTACAACTTATTTTGGCTTGGCAACAAAAATGACTTTAGTGATGGGAAAGTGATTCAAAAGGTTTTACTAAATGTTTTTTGCCATATTTTTTTGGTCAATAAAAGTCATTTAAGGGGTCAAACTCCAAGAAGTAAAATTATTGGGTGCCAAAGTCAATATCAAAAAATTATTAGCAACAAAATTTCAAATAATACTATTTTTAATTTTCTATGCTCCTTTCCCTTTATGCATGTATGTGTGTGTGTGTGTATGAGAGAGAGAGTACATGTGTAGTGCGATCATTCGGGATGTTCTTCAATTTGGTGTCATGATAAGATCTCTTTTCCCAAGGGATGTTCTTTAAAATGGTGTCATGCTAAGTTCTTTTTTCCCACATCCTATTACTGAATTGATGGTATGATAATTGTTCGCTTGCTCTCTTTCCATTACTTTTCTCTTGCATCTCTTTCCTGCAAATGATGGCCAAGTTTTAAACCAAATAAACAAGCATAAATACATGAAAACTAAAATAATATAAATTTACAATGTTGTTTATTAATTTTTTTGGGTATCAATGTTAGTTATTGATGTGGAGAAAATTACTCACCTTGCCACCCGTTCATTTATGCTAGCCAGCTACACCCCTTAACTTGGTTGCGTGAATTATTTTTCATTTACATGAATATTAGTACGATAAAATTTGATTATGAGGGTTATTTAAAGTTTGGGTTCCATTAGTTCTGATTATTAAGGTGTCGAGGTTCACTAATTTTCGTATTAATTAGTTAAGGTTCAAAATTGATGGAAGCGGTTAGTTGAGCACTTTGATCGTCAATTAAACCCTTTTTTAAACTTAAAAAACTATTTTTCCCATCAATACATGATTATACGTTTGTATATTTTTGCATTCAAATATTTTCACAAAAACGCTTATATATTTTTGAAAAAAATATAATTTTAAATCATGGGCTTGGTTAAAAAATGCAGACGACCTAGTGTCGTGGTTTGTCACACTTTTCATTTTTTCATATTCGTGTTCAATAAAAAAAAATAAAGATTTGGCATCCTATCCAGGGACGGACCCATGATTGAGCATGTGTTGGGGCTAATTTAATGGTGATTTATGGGGGTTCGGGGGCTGGGGCCCATTGGCCTAATTTGTTTTGGTCATTTTTTAGTATTTATAAGAGTATTACTTAAATATTTATTTGACCTGATGTAAAGATAAATAAAAATTGATTGAATGAAGATTTTAAACTTTGAAAAGGAGGCACACATAAAAAAAAATTGTAATTTAGACCAACAATCAATTAAATTAATCTTAACACCAATCCCAAAATTAACCCTTTAAACATTAGCTTTAAAATTAATCCCAATTTTAGCACCAATTTAAATAGAGAGGGAGAGAAACAAAATATATATATCTTACATTTCAGCCCCAAACTTAAACCAACAATATCCTTAAAGTTAATCATTAAAGTGAACTTAAAATTTAAACCAACAATAATACTAAAAATAACTCTTACAAACGTTAGCTATCTAACCTTAAAAATAACCCCAAATTTAACATCATGTTAAATATATAAATATAGAGAGAGAAACAAGACATTCTTATGTGTAATTACTTTTCATACCTATAATTTTGAAAAAAAATTTAAGTTTCGGGGGCTAAAGCCCCCACGGGACCTAATATCGTTCCGTCTCTGGCCGTGCCTTTTTTATTTGGTATTGTTAGGTAGAAATAAAATAATTTACCTCCTATCATGTTACATTTTAATTGGGTTGTTTAAAGTATTGAATTGAGTTGTATTTGTGTTTAGTAAAACAAGATTTTTTATCGACACGTGAGTTTTAGTCGGATCGTGTTAATGTTAGGTAAAAAAAAATTCATGTCATATCCCAATTTAATGGGGTCGTGTTTGTGTTATGAAAAAACATAGTAATCTATGTCATGTCATGCCGCTTTTACTTAGGTATTGTGCGTGTTAGGTACAAAATAAGATTTAATCTCATGGGTTGAACTCGTGATTTAATTGGGTTTAGTAGCGGAGGTATTTTGTAAAGGGGGATTAGGGGGGAGGGGGGGGGGGAATTAAAAACTTATATTAGGTTAAATATGCAACAATTAGAAAATAAGGTTAAAAAAATAATTAAACTTATTACACTTAAAATCAAACAAAAACAAACCTAAGTCCCTCTCCTTTCTTTATGTCCCACCCTCTCCCTTTCTGTCAAAACCCCTGCCCTGAGTCGTTCTCCTTTCTCCTCCTCCATCGGACCGTCGATGCTTCCCTTTCACCTCCCGCCATGTCGACACTTTCACTGCACCAAATCCTGCGAATGGTCACGCCCATTTGGTCATAGCACAAGTCCCTGACTAGCTGGTCACGGACATGGGCCGTGACCAACTCAATTTTTAGCGTGGCCATATTCATTACCGCAGTGACTCATGGATGCTTTGGAAGTAGTCACGACCCAAATCCCTGACCACTGTGGGTCACGGACTTGGGGCGTGACCAGATCGTGACCATCTTGGCACCAAATTCGCACCAAAATCAACTCCAAGCTTGGCCACAGATGGGTCACAGACTTGGACCCTGACCATAGGCATGACGA
Source organism: Sambucus nigra (assembly GCA_949130495.1). Taxonomy (NCBI): domain Eukaryota; kingdom Viridiplantae; phylum Streptophyta; class Magnoliopsida; order Dipsacales; family Adoxaceae; genus Sambucus; species Sambucus nigra. Next base: position 127,690,452 of record OX422222.1, on the reverse strand, counting down.
AACACAAAACATATACATATGGGGTCAGGGCTAGGGGTCGTGACCATTTCTTGGTGTGGGTCATGGTGATGGGCCGTGACCATCCCTTAATTGAAAATTTGCTCTTGTTCGCGCATGGGGGTCACGACTATAGGTCGTGACCATTCGTCAATCCGGTAGCAACTCTAACGAGGTTATGGGTTGCGATGGTGGGTCAGAGCTCTAGGCTGTGACCATGTCATTCCTAAAAAATGAGAGAGGTGCTTGATTTTTATTTTCACTTGTCCCTTTTCATTTTCGTTTGCCTGCTTCTCTCTCTCTCGTCAAAGGCGAAGCTATGGCCGACCATAGCTTCTCTACCAGTTGGACAAATAATCCTTACACTAAATTATGTGATGGTGGTGGTTGGGTTTCAGCCGCACAGAACAATCGTAGCTACTGGAGATTTCAGTTCGGGTTATTGTGATAGTGGTGGTCGGGTTTGTGGTGGTGGTGGACGATCCGATGGTGGAGATGGGTATAGTTGGGGAGTTAACAATGGAGATAAATTTGGAGAAACTTCGATTTGATTTCAATTTTCATCCTTCAAATCAACTCGTAACTACTGTTGCTATTGGGGAGGGTCGAGAAATTGGAAATAACAAGGTGGACATCATTGTGAAGGTAACTGTATTTGTTACAGATACAGTTACTCCGTCGATTCTCCACCCCAATGGTACATACACATACATAATATCATCTCTCTCTCTCTCTCTCTCTCTATATATATATATATATATATATATATATATATATATATATATATATATATATATATATATATATATATACTAGCGTATGCCCGTGCCTGAAGGCACGACGAAAATTTTCCAAAGTATGTAATCGCAAAACGGCGACAATTTTTCAAAGTACATAATAGCGAAACACAAAATTTTTTGAAGTGCATAATTACAAAACCACAAAATTTTTGTTCCTCGACAAACAAAGTGTAATTTTAAAAAAATTGGTCATAATATCTTTTATTTATAGGACTATCCTGCAAAACGGTAGTGTTCACAATTGGTAATAAAATCTCATCTCCTGAATTCACATTGCCTTTAATAAACGAAGTGTCCATTTAAAAAAAATTGGATATAATCTCCTTTGTTTATTAGACTATGCACCCTCTTAAGAGATAACAACAAATCCAACAATACTAAATGATCTCAAATTCATCTAATAAATACTTCAATGAAACAAACTTCGTAACAAAAACAACATATATATCAACTTAGGTTGAAGGGCTTTAGACGGTTCTTTTTCTTCATCATCCTCGCTAAATGAGTATGCCACATCCTTCAAAGCATTAGAGATTCTCGAGACGACAACTTGTGGAGAATTTTGACCAAGAATAACTGTATATGCAATCAATATAGAAAAATTATGTCAAAATTCTAAAAAATGTCCGAAAAATAAAATAGCCAATATCATATCTAAAGAATAGAAAAGATCATACATCTCATCCAAATGAGTTTGTCTATCGAGACCCTGAAACATATGTCGTTCCGGATCTTGGCCTTATGAGTTATCTGTCAACAAATACTGTGTACTTTAGCCCTGCATTTGAACCAAAAGTTAAAAGTAAGCATTTAAAAAAATTAGATGCTTAGGAAAAAAGAATCAAACTGAAAGGATCCCCTTGATCCTAAACTTTACGTATTTGACCAAGCGATGTGTCTTATATGCATCACGAAAGCTAAACACGTGTGATTGATATGTGCTGTGTATTATATGTAGAAAAATGCTGAAATTAAAAGCATATGATTAACATATGATTTTGTTAAAAATTAAAATGGACTTTTACCAAACGATAGATAAATGTGATTATTTCTTTTGGTAAAAGTCCTACCCGGTGTGGATGAAAAATAAAAACAATAAAATCTGGAAGAGTAGAATTTACCGTTCATGGAAGCAGCGTTACTGGCGTATCTTCTTCGCAGTAGAATCCAAACTAAAATTTGAACTGTCCACAATGATCATGAGTATATAAACAATGAATTGTGGCTTAGAGAACCAAGCACATACCTCACCCCTCCATCGCCTCCTCTCAGAGCCTCACCCCCTCACCCCTCTCCCCTCATGCATTGTTGTTGGTAGCCTGGTACTATGGTAGTACCACTACCCAATCACTGCACCGCCACCTTGCTGTGGTCTACTGCTGGAACCACCCCGATATTCAGCATGTGGCATCTGGTACCCACCTCGATACCTACCACTCTGTGGATTCCCTCCATTGCCTCCAGAACTGCCACTACCCTTATTTCCATACCCTGCATCCCCTGACTGGATCTAAGCACATTGGTAATTTCAAAACAAACTCTCTGGTCATAGCAAACAGAGCAGTCCTCTGGCATGTAAACAAAGTTGTCGGTGTCTCCCTAAGAGTAGTGGTCAAAACCGGAGGTGTAACTTCCGCATTAAAAACCCCTGCCGGAGGTCCCGATGGTGCCATTAGGTGTCCATGTCCGGACCCACCACGGGCAGAATACTTGCCCTTCTTCGAAGGGTAATGGTGGTGGTGGTGTTGATGTTAGTAAGAGTTATTTGGCTTTGGTCGGTAGCCCTGTAGCATGTGAGCCTCAAATTTCTTGTAATGGATGGACCTATATAGAATATAATACACATGAAATGATTAGAAAGAAGCATGTGTACACTTATATCCACAATGTGCAAGCCGAACTGAAAGGAAAAAAAAGTCAAAATCGGGATTATTTAAGCAAATCATCTACAAATATAAATTTAGCTACTTAAAACACGTGTCGAGGGTCCTCTTTGGTAACTACCATGTTTGTGCTACTAAAACAAACTTGAAAAATAATCCATCTTAGTAAAGTCACTTGACTAAATTAATAAGTAGTTGAAACTAAAATAAATCTATAAAATTAAGTGACCATATGAAAATGTGGATTTTGTAATTATATCAATAGAAAATGTCCAAAATCAACTTTGAGTGTGAATTTATACCAAAATGGAAGTCCTATTTAAAACCAATTTTGACTCTGGAGGTTGTTCACCACTGATTTTAAGTCTTTAAATTATAGAGAAGCAAAATCGAAAAATGTATAAGCAGACTCAAAATTGGTTTTAAATAGATATTTATATGATTGTCGTAGTTGCAAATTCGAAGATTATTAGAAATAAATGTTAAAAGGTTGGCTGAGTTGGAAGCAATATGCCACAGGATAATCCAGGAGTTTCATATTATATTATTGAACTACAATGAAAGATAGTGGAAGAAGTGACCAAAACACTGAAAGAAATCATCACCATCATCATCATCTTTAAAAGAAAACTAACTGTAATAAAGAATTTTTTCAGAAATTGAAATTGTGATAGCAATTCAATAAAAGATTTGGTTTCAAAGATAAAAGTCGTCCATAATTTCCATATTACCAAGTTATTGTAATAGAAATTATAACAAAGTTTTAGGAAGCAAAAGAGCACGGTTCTAGCGAAAGGCGACATGAGTTAACGTTATATACCTAATGCAATGAAGGTGGATCAAAAAATAAATTGCTCCAGATACAGATTTAGATTCCAGAGTATAAAAGTAGCAAAGATATATACTATTTTTTTTCAAATTCAGTATATTCCTAGCCCAAAAATAGTCATGACATTGTTCACTTGATACATGAAATAAATAAAGGATAATAATGGGATACTAACAGCGCCAGTATATAATTGCACAAATAAGTGCAACATAAGATTTAAGAGTCAAATGAAACACATACCTCTCACCTTGCTCTGTTTACAAACCTGGTGTTACCTTATATGATAGTTTCCTGTGCAAATGCTATTCTATCAATGCCAGTGTGAGTGAGTGTTCGTTATGGTCCATCAGAACTCATACCTCCATGTAGTGATTTTGAGTCCTTAACAGTGCCGATATGAGTAAATCTTCCTTCCTTTCCATAGTGAAACAACTGAATAGTAACAACTAAAAATCAAAGGAGTAAGTTTCATAAATATACTTTATCAAACACTTAATAGGATAAATTTTATCAAACATGCATGATAAATTGTATGGTTTGGAAAAACATGAAAAATTCAAAAACATATACCAAAGATAAACAACTCACATTTTTAAAAAACCTATAGAGATTGGCTAGACTTTAGAGCTACCAAAATCAAACAAAGAAAAGTTGAACAAATGCAATGATTGGGGGATTCTTTCAAACATTTGGAGTGCATGGTTAAAACATTGCTATGGTGGTACAATTCGTTTGAAGGAAGCACAAGTTTTGTCAGACAACAACAATCAAACACCAAGCAAAACAAAATCATCAAACACCAATAATAATGAATGAAATGCAGTAACAAAACAATGAACAAACGTGCAAGTGTGGATGGGTTATAATGATTAATAGAGCGGTAAGCAAGTAAGGGAGTAAACGTGGGGTTTACGGGTAAGCAAGTAGGGGAGTAAACTTGGGGTTTACGCGTAAGTTTGGGTAGGACGTATAGAGGCATGGTGATTACGGGTAAGTGTGTGTGGCAGCGGCTGGTGTATTGGGTAATGGGTTAGGGGGTTAGAGCAGTTGAGTACTGGGGTTGTGAATTGGGGTAAGTACTGCCAAATGCATTGACATTTCTCTAATACACATTTTAACAACCCTATAGTGGCAAAAGCATCGTGCACTGCACTGCTTTTTCTATTTTTTTACAAAATATTGTAAGTATTAAAACATTGAGTAAGTCAAAAGTTTCATACCTTTCTTTATGCCCCTTGAAGTAACGAATACATCAATGATCACAAATTGATAGATACCACAATGACTGTGAAAAGAGAAATTGAAACAAACTTTTTGTCACCAATTTGTCTAATGAATCAATGGAAGGAAGTTATATCTCGAAGAGCCTATAACAGAACTTGGGTGGTGGATATAGCATATACGATCAGGTAAAGTCTAACTAATTAATTCTCATGTAATGAACATAATGAACATAAATATTAGACTGATCTATTACATATCCAAGCGGAACCAAATTTATGCTCACGTCTGCATCCTATATATGCATGAACGGAACCAATTTTATGCACAGATCTAAAAAAATATGTGTAAATCATCACATACCTGAAATATTTGAATCATCCAGCAGGTCCGAATGGTTGCTGAGAAGCCCAAGTTCTTAATGGTTGCTGAATGGCAGCTGAGAAGCCCATGAGAGCACTACCGACTTGTTTTGATATAATTCTTCCTAAATGCATGAGTCAAAAACTTTAATCAAGAATCATAGTAGTTAGCATGTAAGATACAACTAAGTTTATGAACTTAAAAACTCACATATGGTGTTATGAGTACATCGAATACAGAGAAAATTGGAACCACATATAAGGAACCTGCATTTATCAAAATAGAAAAATGATATGTAAATTGTAAAGGAGCATACTTGAATGCATAAGAAGTAAATTATTCTTGCATCAAACACGAATGGAAAATGTGGATTCATGCCCACTTGGATCCGCAACTATTATCAATTTACATTTATAAAAAGGTGAAACATTAAACATTAATCAGCATATGAAAATGATATAACCCCCATATAATCAACATATGAAAATGAACCACATAGTATATTTCCAGAAATAGCAAACAGACTTGCACACACATGTTTAATCATCTAATTGAATGACTAAAAAGACTATACAGGTACTATGTCCTGTCACTTTTACCAGCATGTGCCCTAATAATTTCCCCAGTTCTGTAGCCATAAAGACTCACCAATTCTGCAGCTTACAAAGCTGTAAAAGGATGGACACCAATGTGTCTTGGCCCTGAATGTTAGTTTGCGCCTCATACTCAACTTCGACTTGGGCCTTCGGGTCAGCTTGGATCTTCGCCGCTGCTTCAGAGTGGGCTTCGGATTCGGCTTCCACTTTGGATTGGGCTTCGGCTTGGGCTTCGGCCTTGGTAAACTTGGATCTTCTATAGACTGTGCAATACTATTAGAACCATCGATGTTACGGTTCAACATATTATTACAGTGGGGAAGGGGGGAGGCATATATGCAGTGCATATTGAGGCATATATGCAGTGCGCGCGCGCACGCGCGTGTGTGTGTGTGTGTGTGTGTGTGTGTGTGCGTGTGTGAGTGGGGAAGGGGGAGGGGATGGGCAGGGGGTGTGAGTGGGGAAGGGGGGAGGCATATATGCAGCATATGATATATATGCAGTGCATATATGATATATATGCAACTGCATATATATGATCTGCATATATATGCAACTGCATATATATGCAGCATATGCATATATATGTCGTGCATATATATGCAACTGCATATATATGCAGTGTGTGTGTGTGTGTGCGTATTTTTGTGTGCGGGTGTGTGCGTGTGTGAGTGGGGAAGGGGGAGGGGACGGGGCAAGGGGCAAGTGTGTGTTAGGATGTACAAATCAGATGCATACTATATGTTAGGATGCTAAACCAACTGAAATTGATAAAACTTACACAAACATTAAACAGAACACAAGCATAAAAAAGAGTTTGACATAAAAAAAGAGTTTGACAGACAACTAATAACTCTTTCACAAAGAGACTAAAACTTACACAAACATTAAACTGAACACAAACATCATACATGGCCAAAAGATAATAATTTAATCAAAAAACTAAATTTGTGAAGAAAATCCCCAAGTACTACTGGACAAAATCAGTCCTCATGCTTCTTATCATATAATAGTAGCTCCAGGTACTTGTCATATAATAGTAAAAACCTAAACCTATAATAGTAGCCCCAGGTACTACTGGACATAACCAATATCTAAAGGCCTATGGCTAAAAGGATATCTAAACAAATAACCTACAGGTATTACTGGACAAAATCAGTCCTCAGTCTACTTATTATATTTGGTCAAATCAAATTTGGTGGACGTTACGAATTACGTGTATAGTCCTCAGTGATCCATTTGTTAAGCCAATTTGTCCTCAATTGATTCATAGTTGAGCCATTTGTCCTCAATTGGTCCTCAACTGATTCATAGTTAAGCCAATTTGTTAAGCCAATTTGTCCTCAATTACGTGTATAGTCCTCAGTGATCCAGTGATCCATTTGTTAAGACAATTTGACTATACAGGGACAAATTGGCTTAACAAATTATAGTTGAAATGACCACCAGAGTGAAATATTAAATATTAAGAAGAAAACTCAAAATGAATCAATTGAAATCAGTCCTCAGTGATCCATTTGTTAAGCCAATTTGTCCCTGTATAGTCAATAAAACTATCACGATAGTTGCATACACGCTTGACATCAGTATCCTTACCCAAAAATTGGCAGTTGCATACACGCTTGACATCAGTATCCTTTCCCAAAATCCGCAATCACCAAAATAAGTGCATATGAAACAATGTTCAAAATAAACCAAATCAAAATAAAGTAAAGGTGTTTTAGGGTATTTCTTCACGTCTGATAAATTACGTGAACCAAATTCATGGTGAAGATTTTGGGCAATAATTAATGAGCGTAGTTGAAAATGAGAATGATTAATTGACAAATTATTGGTGAGTGGAGTTAAAATACGAATAATACGCTCGACATGGGCACGATGACAGTGAAAGCTGCTGGAATCAAATGTTAGATTAAACTTACCATTCTACCCCCAGATACGAAATGAAAGTTGCTGGAATCAAATACTAAGTACTACAAATTTACTTACACTACTAAGTACTAATCTTTCTCATAATATAAACACAAACATATTCAAAAACTTGAGTTACATCATCACGTTGACATTTCATCAAACATATTATTATTTTAATTGTAATTGAACTCTAACAAATTATGAGTTCAGTACAGTAGCATAAAACGATGGGCATGTTTTCTAACAAATTAAGAGCACGTCACTGAATTAAGAGGGAAGTAGCATGAGTACAGTAGAATTATTAGTACATTAGCATAAGAGTACAATAGCATATAGTAGTAAACATTTCAGAGCCATACAACTTATGAATTGATTTGAGAAAATGTTTTTACTTAAGAGCATGGCACGATTATGAGACATAAAAGCTTGCAATAGAATTGTTAGAAAACTTAATGCACAATTTGTTAGAATTTAGTGCATGCTCTGACCCCCCCCCCCTACTGTTTAGGGGTTTCGGCCAAATTCGGATTTCATTTTGTTTCTCCTGATCGGCCCGACCACTTACTACATTAGGAATAGGGGTTGTTTTAACTCCCCTCCAACCAGACTCTAGTCCAATCCCAAACCCTTGTGCTCTTATTATGGCTGATAACCTCCTGGAGTAAACGAAAATAGAGAAAAATACCTACGAACAGATACAACAAATACATAACCAATAAAAGACTGTGAAAAATCCATCTATTCCGAATTCTCGCCACGCTTTTTTCATTCACGATTTTCTGTTATAGATTCCCTTACTATCAAGGGATTCTTCCCCTAGTTTCTTTTCTCTTGGACATCTCATTCTTTTCGATCATATACTAATGGTACACTGGACACCAACTTAATAATGATGATTGATTTGAAAGAAAGGTAGAAATGAAGAACCTCAGTGCCATGCTATTATGTTACTGTACTCTTAATTCATAATGAGTACAGTAGCATGAGTATAGTAGTCATTCTGTGCCATTTTCTTAACTTATAAAACTTAACATAAAAGCTTAGATGACTTACACTTGAACAAACATGAACATTACCTATGAAACATAAACAACTTACATTTAACTTACACTTGCAAGAGTTTTTAGGTATAGGTTTCGCAATCAACTTACACTTGAACAATACTTATGATCGATTTCATTACATGTGATGCTGAACCAAACATGAAACATAAATGTACTTTCTCGAACCAAATCCAATAACCTAAAATGATTAAACTGAAGAGGGTCCCAACATTTTCAACAGGGGATTAAAACGAAATGGGATATGGAGATGTAGGGCTAAAACAAAAAATCAACAACCATACAAAATGAAACATCACAAATTAACAACACAAAATGAACAACTCTAAACCGATTTCCCCACTCAACAGGGGAATAAAACATTTTGAACATCGAATTAAACTGATTAAAATATTTTCAACATGGAATCCAACTGATTAAAACATTTTGAACGGATAATTCAACTGATTAAAACATTACAATATCTCGCAGGAATTCAAATGAGATGATTACTTTATGGTCGACTCTCTTTCATGATTTTAAATTTTAATTACATGATAAGACATGATGACTAAAGAATGGTTCAACTATATATGCATTTTTAGGCCACTAATGTTCTACATTATGACTCTCGAGAGTTTCTCTCCAAAGTTTCTTATAAATATATTTGAACCTTTAAACAGGTCATTTAATAAGGGAGGAAAATTAATCGATTTAAACCGAACAACTCGCATGTACCTCCTGTTTGATAAAGTTTAAACCAACAACTCGCATGAAGAATACCACCACATATACATTGTGGGTACCCCGATTTTATCACCATAAGGCCTGGACGAGTAGCCCCTCTTCAGCGGCCCAAAGCCCAGGCCCGTCACCTCTGGTACTCATCCATTTACTCCACGATCCCATGAAGAGAAGTTGTGGGGGAACATGATCCCATGTAAGGGAGATGGCTAATAAAGAGGAACCCATCACCCCCACTACACCAACACACACATGTATAAATTAAACCCTAAGTCCGGGGCAAAGGACAAGTTGCATTCTTTGTACTTATTCCTCAGAATATAGAGAAATAACACTGACTAAACCACCGTGGACGTAGGCACTTCTTTGCTGAACCACGTACCTCCGTTGTTGTGTGATTGGCCTTTTATTTACCCTTTCTTGGTTGTTATCTCTTTCATATTTATTTGTGTTGCATAATAATTGTCACCACAATTGGCGCCGTCTGTGGGAAGCGTTTATCTTTCCTTGAGAAGAGCCCACGCCAAGAAAAATCTAAGATGTGTGGTCACAGCAGCAACGCTCCTCAAGCAGGAGATATTCAGGAGCCACCCGCTCCTCGCAGGATTAGGTCTGAAGTCCGACGATCAGATCACGGGGCTCGCTTAGAAAGGCCAGCCTCAGAAGAAAGTCAAGGACCAGCAAGGTCCACTCAGATATCCAGGTTGATCGATGCATACGAAGCAAGGCTCCACGAGCAGAGGGAGTCTTCTCGCAGGCATGAGGCTGAGAATGCTCGCCTGAAAAGAAGACTGGAAAAACTGGAAAAAGAACTACGTCCTGATACCAGGAGACGCCCCTATCGCACTCCTAGCCCTCAGGCGAGCAAATCTCGCAGCCGAGGAAGGAGCCCTAGGCGGCAATATCAAGGGTTCGAAGGTGGCAACTCAGACGACGACCTCCGCGAGCAACTGAGAAAAGCTCGCCGCTATCAGAGCCCCGCTCACAGCGACGACAACATACGGAACCTAGTCCGCAGAGAGATGGACCAACATCCAGCTCACCGCGGCACCAGGACAACCAGAGAACTCGCAAGGAGAGCCCTCAAGACCCAGATGAAATCGCCCTTCGCAAGGGAAATTGAAGAAGAAGAAGCTCCCAAAAAGTTTGCTATTCCAAGATTCAAGATTTACGAAGGGAAGACTGATCCCATTGATCATGTCAGGCAGTACCGGCAGGCTATGACCCTCTGGAATCACCGAGACGCACTGATGTGCCGTATTTTTCCCTCGAGCCTTCATGACGTGGCCCAAAAATGGTTCGAGAAACTCCCTCACCGATCCATCAGAAATTTCAAATCCCTGGCCGAGCTCTTTACGGCCCGATTCATCACCAGCAGTTCCCATCCCAAAAGGATGGATGCTCTATTGACGATGAAGAAAACTCCTCAGGAGACACTTCGAGACTACGCGAAGAGGTACTGGGAGTTATTCAACGAAGTCGAAGACTGTGCGGAAGAGGTGGCAGTGGCTTCATTCAAAATTGGGCTACCTAGCTCTTCCCTCCTTTACCAGTCCTTAACAAAGAAAGAAGCAACCACCATTGATGACCTGATGGCCCGGATTGAGAAATACGCAAAGGTGGAAGATGTCACCCGCCTTAACGTAGGGGAGAACGGTCGAGCCAAGCTTGCCGCGAAGGGCAGTGAGAAAGTTGATAACCAGAAAAAAGGAGGAAAGAATGGGAGCAAGAATGGCCCAAAGAACGGAGGAAGCCCTGACGTTGCAAAGTCGTTCCAGGTGGTCAACACGGTCTTCAAAGAACCAATCTACAAGATTCTCGCTAAGATCAAGGATGAGCAATTCATCAAATGGCCCCGAAAAATGGGAGGAGATCCATCGAAAAGAAACAATGCGCTGAGATGCACCTTTCACAAAGAGGGAGGACATAAGACCGAGCACTGCAAGGCTCTTAAGTCCCACCTCGAGGAGCTGGCCCAATCCGGACATCTGAATGACTTTGTGGAAAGGAAGGTAGAGAGAGTGATTGTCCACAAGGAGGCAAAACCCGACAACGTGTTAGAAGACGACACCAGACACGAATTCGTGGTAATCCATGGAGTATCCGATGTTAAGAAAATCCAGGGCAACTCAGTTCGGATGGAGGTAAAGAAGCTGACAGCAGTAATGCAAGCTTTTCAAATAGATCCAGCGAAATCACAGGCAGGAAAACGCCAGCGAGCAGAGGACATCAACTACAACAAGCATATTGTTTTCACGGATGAAGATCTTGTGGGAGTAAGGACCCCACATCACGATGCCTTAGTCATTACACTCAGGATAGCCAACTTTGATGTCGACAGGCTGCTCGTCGATCAAGGAAGCTCATCCGAAGTAATGTACATCGACCTGTTCAGAAAATTGAAGTTGAACATCGCCGACCTAAAGGGAACCACTGTCCCTCTGGTCGGCTTCGCTGGAAAAATGACCATGCCTCTGGGCAAGATAGTACTACCAGTGCTCGCTGGAAATGTTTCGAAAATGATCGAATTCTTGGTGGTCAATATCGATTCACCGTATCAAGCCATCCTCGGCAGGGGATGGCTTCATGAAATGAAGGCAGTCTCCTCGACCTACCACCAGAAACTCAAATATATCACCGAGCGGGGAGTGATGGAGATACATGGGGACCAGGCGATGGCAATAAAGTGCTTCATAGAGGCCATCCGACCGAAGCCAGAGAAAAAAGACGTTCAAACCAGCGAGAAGGTGGAGGAAGGTACAATCCCTTCCAAATAGCAATTAAAATATGGAAGGCCCGGAGTGGAGGAGACCAGGCTCCTCCCCTCCGAGCGGGTTGTAGAGGACCTGGTAGAAGTAATTGCTAGAGAAGGCGACAACAACAGAGTCTTCCTGATCGGAACCTCACTCACTGACGAAGAGCAAAAGAATTTGTTAAACCTACTCAGAAGCAACATAGATGTTTTCGCTTGGGAACCCTATGAGCTGCCAGGAATCGATCCCAATATGGTCTGCCATCGGTTGCACGTCAATCCCACATTCAAGCCGATAGCACAGAAGGCACGACGAACCGCTCCCGAGAAAGCCAAGGCAATAGAACTAGAAGTCGAAAAACTGCTGGATGCAGGATCCATACGGGAAATGCAATTCCCCAAATGGTTATCCAACCCAGTGGTAGTTCCAAAAAGCAACGGTAAGTGGAGAGTTTGCATAGACTTCACTGACCTCAACAAAGCCTGCCCCAAGGATAGCTTCCCTCTTCCAAAAATAGACCAACTAGTAGACGCCACTGCAGCTCACGAGCGAATGAGTTTCCTGGACGCATACTCGGGCTATCACCAGATTCCCCTGTATGCACCAGATCAGGATAAAACGGTGTTTATCACGACGGTTGGTTTATACTGTTACAAGGTAATGCCTTTTGGGCTAAAAAATGCAGGGGCAACTTATCAGCGGCTGGTTACCAAAATGTTCAAGAATCAGATGGGAGACACGATGGAGGTCTACATCGACGACATGCTCGTCAAGAGCAAGGAGAAAGAAAACCACCTTTCGGACCTGGCAAGTACCTTCGAAATCCTCAGGAAATACCGAATGAAACTCAACGCGAGCAAGTGTTCCTTAGGTGTCCAGTCAGGAAAGTTCCTTGGGTATTTGGTCAGCAAACGTGGCATAGAGGCAAATCCGGACCAGATTGATGCAATTAAACGGGTGCAACCTCCTCGCACAATCCGCGATGTACAAAAGCTTACTGGAATGCTCGCAGCTCTAAACCGTTTCATTTCCAAATCCTCCGAGAGATGCAAGCCCTTCTTCCAGCTCTTAAAAGGCAGCAAAACTGTAGAATGGACCCCAGGTTGCTCGCAAGCATTAGGCGAACTCAAATCCTACCTAAGCTCCCCACCCCTGCTAGTCATACCACAGCAAATGGACCCCTTGTACCTCTACCTCTCTGTATCCAGCCATACTATCAGCTCAGCGCTAATGTGTGAAGTCGCAGGGATCCAGCATCCAGTCTATTACGCGAGCAAAACCTTACTAGACGCCGAGCAGCGCTACCTGCCATTGGAAAATCTCGCATTCGCCCTAGTAATGTCCTCGAGGAAACTGAAGCATTACTTCGAAGCTCATACGATCGTTGTCCTTACATAACACCCCCTCAAGGCTGTCCTAAGGAAGGCGGATTTGTCGGGCAGACTGTCTAAGTGGTCGGTCGAGCTCGGCCGATTTGACATCCAATTTCAACCAAGGACAGCTATCAAGGGTCAAATCCTCGCTGACTTCATAGCTGAATTCACAGGCGAAGAACCCTTCGACCAGCCCAAGTCAGTAGAACAAAACAGTCAGGCTACAGGGGGAGGCTGGAAGCTATTTGTTGATGGAGCCTCCAACTCAAAGGGGGCAGGAGTAGGAATTATTCTCATCACTCCAGAAAATGCAGTCCTCGAGCAAGGAATTAGGCTGGGATTTGCAGCCTCCAACAACGAAGCAGAATACGAAGCCTTAATTGCAGGTCTCCAAAAGGCGCAAACTCTAGGAGCAAAGCATTTACAGGTATTTAGAGACTCGCAACTAGTTTCCAATCAGATAAGTGGAGACTACAACGCGAAGGACGAGAGGATGGCAGCCTACCTCTCGTTGGTAAGAAACTTGATGACTAACTTTGAAGAAATCAACATCCAGCAGTTCCCCAGGGGGCAGAACATCCACGCTGACGCTTTGGCAGCCCTAAGCTCGGCAGTTGATTCCAGCCTTAAAAGGATAATCCCTATCGATTTCCTTAGCTACCCGAGCATTCACCCCAACTGCGAGCTAACAAAAGCGAAACAAATACTCCAATTGGAACCAGCCCCTAGCTGGATGGATCCCTTAAGAGGCTATTTGAAGAATGGAACGCTCCCAGAAGATAAAAGGACCGCCCACCAGATAAGAGTCAAAGCTGCTCGCTTTCACTTATCCACGGGAGGCGACTTGTATAAAAGATCTTTCTCCGGCCCCTACCTTAGATGCGTCCACCCAGGCGAGGTCGAGACAGTGCTTCACGAACTTCACAAGGGAATCTGCGGAAGTCACGTCGGAGGAAGATCTCTAGCCTTCCGAGCAATAAAGGAAGGTTACTGGTGGCTGTATATGCAAAGGGACTCCGCAGTATATGTCCGCAGATGCCTAAAATGCCAGCTTCACGCCCCCATGGTCCACCAGCCTGCCAGCGAATTAAAATCCCTGACCATCCCCTGGCCTTTTGCCCAGTGGGGAATGGACATCGTGGGACCACTACCCACCGCTGTCGGCAATCGCAAATACCTGTTGGTCGCCACCGATTACTTTACCAAGTGGATCGAGGCAGAACCTCTGGCGAACATCCGAGATGCTGACATGATGAAATTCATATGGAAAAATATAATCACTCGATTCGGGATCCCCAGAACCATCATCACTGACAATGGGACACAGTTCGAAAGTGGCCCCTTTCAGGACTTCTGCGACCAACACGGGATCAGGCACCACTTCAGCTCGGTAGCTTATCCTCAGAGTAACGGACAAGCTGAGGCATCCAACAAAACAGTGATCGCTGGATTAAAAAAGCGGTTAGAACGAGCAAAAGGCGCATGGACTACCGAGCTACCACATGTCCTATGGGCATACAGAACGACTCCCAGACGAGCCACAGGCCAGACGCCATTCTCACTAGCATATGGTATGGAAGCGGTCATCCCATTAGAAGCAGGATTGCCTACAATGAGATCCGACCTTGTTGAACAAAATCAAAACGATCAGGCTTTGCTCGCTGAACTCGGCTTGGCCGACGAGCGCAGGGAACTTGCCCTAGTAAAACTAGCGAGTTATCAGCAACAGCTCGCGAAGCACTACAGCAAAAAGGTCAATCAGAGGAAGTTCGAATTTGGAGACTATGTCCTAAGAAAGGTCCTGGGCAACACAGTGAAGCCATCAGATGGTAAACTGGGCCCAAACTGGGAAGGACCTTATGAGATAATTAGAGACGATCTCCAAGGTGCCTATCATTTGAAAACGATGGAAGGCAGAGAGATACCACGAGCATGGAACGCAGCTAATCTCAAGAAATTCTACTTTTAGGAGTTCTATTGCTAGATCTTTTATTGTACTCATTTTGGGGAAAGACAGTTTATTTCTCTATTCACCAATAAGAATCTCTCAGTTAATTACTCTCTAAAAAAGTAACAATTATATCTTATTGCACATCCTTTTCAAATCACAGGTATCATAGTTGACATAGCAGGGGAACACCCCTCCTCAGGTCATCGTCACGAAGCACGACAGACCTCTTAGCATTGCCCATGGAAATATATGAAGCCCTACAGAATATTCTTAGGCATCAAACCTATTTTGGTTAAACAAAATCCTAACTGGATGAAGACATCCAAAAACAGGTGTGTCCTCGCCAATTGCCCCTCTTAGACCTAAGGGAGTGTGACGACACAACCTAAAAGGTAAAGAGAGAGCACAATGGTATTCTTAATACTGGACTGGGCGGACACTCACATGACAAGATAAAGATTGTGAAGCTGCAAAAATATAACAGAGATTGGATAAACACGTTTAGTCGGCAAAATCGCCCAAAACTCAAACTTTCCATTAATCTTTTATATTTACAAACAATAATAGTACATGTTTAGTCGGCAAAGGTTCGCCCAAAGCATTTACAATTATTAAAAAACAAACTATCAAGAAGGGGGAAGCCTCCGAGCAAGGTAATCAGCAACCTTAGCTCTCCTCCCGTCATCAGGGGCAGGATCGAGTTCCTCAACAACTTCATCTGTGTCCAACTCCAGTAGCCGCCGAGGAATAGCATCGATAGGAATCCATCGGTCATCTCGCCTGAATGGATTGGGCATCAGAGCAGACGGAGACATCTCATGCCGATACCACAATATCGAATTCCTTGGGACCTGCAGCTCTTTGAGAGCACTCAACAACCCCCTGATGAAGGAAAGCTCCTCGAACTCTAATAATCTCGTGGGAGCATCGAACCAGCCCTGATCATATCCATCAGTCCACACTTGGAGAGGGCCCTTCTTGAATAGATGCCGCAGTCGGGTGACGTCCCTCTGGAGCCCAGCAGCAGTTACGTAAGCTCGTCGGACATCACCGCGCAGCTCCTCTATTTCCCTCTCACGCTGCTCCTCAACTTCCCTACTCCTATCCCTTGTACTCCTACCAACACGCGGGAGGGGAGGTCGAGCAGCTCGCGACGAGGAAGAACCTTGTAGGACTGCCGGAGCGGTGCTCGGCGAATGCTCCTTAAGCCTCGAGACCTCCCGCCTCAGGTCGTCATTCTCCCGCTGAAGAAACTCCACGACTTGATTGATCTCGGTGGCCTCCAGTAACTTGGCTCTCAGCTCGCTAACTTCTTCTTGCACTGAAGCTCCGATCTCTTCCATTTCCTGGAGCCTGTCCTTCAATTTGGCCACCAGCTCAGACTGATCCTTGTATTTTTTGTTACTTAACTTAGCAAACCGGCAGAGTCTAGCGAAGGCCTGGCGAACAGCAGGACTCGCATTGGGACCGAGAGTCCTACCCAGATGTGAAGTGACAGGGATATATTCATCAGCGTCAACCAATTACAAGTAAAAAAGGAAGGAAGAGAACAAAAAGAAATCAGCATAAACAAAAACGAAGCCTTTTTATTGATAAAGAGCGAGGTTACATCAGAACAAAAAAGGAAAAAATTATAAAGAATCCCTATCACTTAGCAACCTCGGTGGATAGATCCTTGTCTTTATTAGCATCAGCAGGGGCATTACCCTCCACAGGGGCATCCACTGCCTCCTCGACCAAGGGAGCATCAGAAGAGGTCGCCCGAGAAACAGGACCGGTGCCTTCAGCAGTTGGGGCTGGGTCCTCATCCACGATCGGCTTTGGCCCTGGGTCATGCTCGTCGAAGAGTGGGGATGCAACATCCACCCCAGCAGCCACAAGGGCCTTGGTCCACCCTTTCTTGAAGTTCAGACGGCTAATATAGCCTATCTGAACCTCGGCGTCTTTATACGCAGCAGCCCAGCCGGAATTGTACGAATCTTCCTTGAGGGTAACTGCCTGGGCTTTCTCCATCTCTAGCTGCTCAGCAAGAACCCTGTTCTTCTCCACAAAATCCAGCTTGCTCGAGCAGACCTGTTCATACGACTTCCTCAGCTCGCCAAGCTCCCTGACAGCATTATCTCTCTCACGAGCAGAATTAGCAAGGGTCAAGTCAGAAGAAGCTCGAGCCGCATCAGCAGCCTTCAGATCGGCCTCCAGCTGAGAACCCTTGGACACCAGGGTAGACTGCTATTGCTCCAGCTCGCTGTTCCTTCTCAACAGCTCGTCACGAGAGCGATATAGCATAGCGAAGTCAGTCACAAACTGCAGAAAACAAGGGAAAGATCAGAAAGAAGAAACCATCAAAACAGATTAGAAGAAGTTGGGAAGTAGAAAAGAAACCTTACCAAGGCGAGCCTCTGGCTAGCTTGCAAGGCCAGTTGATCAGACCCTGACGCCCTCTCGCGATCTGCAGGGAGGACTGCCCTCTCAAGCAGCGCAGGGGCGAGTTGAGGAGAGGTGGCCACCGAAGCCCCCTCAGGCAAAGCAGATACTGGGACCAAGGCTTGACCAGTCTTGGTCCTCAGTTCCATCTTCCTCCTCTCCTCCTCCTTCTCTTTCTCCCTCCTCTTTCTCTCTTCCACCTTCTTCCTCTCCTCCTCCTTTTTCTTCTCCCTCTCCCTCGCCTGCTCCTCCTCTCTCTTCTTCTTCTCTTATTCTTGAGAGGGAGGCCGAGAACCAGTAGCTATGGCCCCGGAGACAGTCTTCGATTTTTTGGACCTCTGTGCAAGAAGCACATCATCATCATCATCATCATCATCATCCCGGATTAGATTCTTCCTGGGAGGCATTTCTTCACCTGGACTGCTGGTAGTACTCGATGAACTGCTACTATCAGCACTGCCTCCACCCAAGTTACTCACAACACCTGCAGGCTCGCTCTCCGAGCTGCTCTCCTCCTCATCCAATTGGATGGGCTCAGCTGAAATCTCTTCGGAAGAGTCAAAGTCCGGAACACTTTCCACAGGTCGGGCTATGAAGCTGGAGCCTGTGTTCTTGTATTCAAGCAGAAAAGAAGCAGACCTAGGATGCTCGCCGTCACCCAAAGGTTCCCTGATGTTCCA
Source organism: Sambucus nigra (assembly GCA_949130495.1). Taxonomy (NCBI): domain Eukaryota; kingdom Viridiplantae; phylum Streptophyta; class Magnoliopsida; order Dipsacales; family Adoxaceae; genus Sambucus; species Sambucus nigra. The sequence goes on along the minus strand of OX422222.1, from coordinate 127,671,884 downwards.
AGCTTTCACCAGTTCCGAGATACGAACCTCGCTGAGAGCTGGCTCCAAGTTCTTTATCTTCGCTGAAAAGGAGAAAGCAAGGAGGAGTTAGAAAAATCACAAAGTCAGCAAAGGTTGAAACAACAATACAACATCTACCTATATATTCTTCCCCATAAAAGGGAATAGTGAACCTCTCAGACCTCGACCCTTCAAATTGAGGGGAGTATTGCCAGTTCCTAACGATAAAACCTTCTTGCCAGTAGTCCTTATGGAAATCAGGTAAATTTACTACTAATACCCTATCAGGGCTCCTAGCCTTAAGGTACAAGACACCTGAACTCGTTCAAGAAAAAGAATAACAAAAACAGACCTCGACAAGCCCTAACCTCGTGCCGTACAACTGATTTATCCTGTGCACACCGTTCACTATTTTCCATACGTTGGGTGAACATTGTGCAGGCACAATACCAAAATAACTAAAAAAGTGCAGAAACAAACCATTAGGGGGAAAGGTAAGACCCCCCTGGGAGAGCAACAGGACATGAATCCAATGTGCATCCTCTATATCCCTAACGTTCCTAGGCGGCGAGGCACAACACTCAACCTCTACCCACTCAGGAATACCGTAGAACTTTCTAAACTCAGTTACCGACCTATTTCCAATCTTCGCCATTGGAAAAATACAGGAAAAACTATAAAATCAAGAAAAAGGGCACGAAAGACTTACAGGACAGAAGATCAGATCAAAAGGCGAAGAAGCGACGAGAGTGGAGACCAAAAATAGAAGGTACAAAACTTAAGAGTTCTCAGAAGATAGAAGATTGATGGAAAAGCTGGAACGACGAAGAGAAAATGTGTCTTATTCCAACAAGCCTTCAAAACTAATCATAACGCACGGACATCGAAGCGGGTGCCGCCAAAGTAACTTCACAGTTTTCAAAGAGATCAACCATCATTGCTGATCATTTAAATTCATCAGACCCGCGAGAACGGCCCAACAAATTTAGGGGCAATTGTGGGTACCCCGATTTTATCACCATAAGGCCTGGACGAGTAGCCCCTCTTCAGCGGCCCAAAGCCCAGGCCCGTCACCTCTGGTACTCATCCATTTACTCCACGATCCCATGAAGAGAAGTTGTGGGGGAACATGATCCCATGTAAGGGAGATGGCTAATAAAGAGGAACCCATCACCCCCACTACACCAACACACACATGTATAAATTAAACCCTAAGTCCGGGGCAAAGGACAAGTTGCATTCTCTGTACTTATTCCTCAGAATATAGAGAAATAACACTGACTAAACCACCGTGGACGTAGGCACTTCTTTGCTGAACCACGTACCTCCGTTGTTGTGTGATTGGCCTTTTATTTACCCTTTCTTGGTTGTTATCTCTTTCATATTTATTTGTGTTGCATAATAATTGTCACCACATACATGTAGATAAAGCATTTCACGGGCACGAACTACATGTATATATGGTGGTATTCTTCATTTTGAAGCAAATTGGTTTAAACTTTATCAAACAGGAACTACATGGTTAACAAAATAACTTATGATAAAGCATTGATTGTCTATTCATAGCTTCCGATAAAGCATTTCACGGGCACGAACTACATGTTGTTAATAGGTTCAAAAAAACACTTTCCCCAAATTATATTCCAAGAACAGTAGAAAAGGGCATAAGAAAATAGTCGAATAAGGACCAAGTTATTTAATCCCGTGACCTTTATCAAACTCGTAAGTCCCATCCTTGCAAGGGTCATCCTTCATGATAGAATGCATAACCTAAAAAATCATTAAAAACATAACCTATTACACACATTAATGATATAATCAACTATTAAGAACAAAGCTTTACTATTTGAAAGAAGTACCAATTGCCTCATTTAAAATCAACTATTAGGTCGATGTGTGCATCAAATTTGCAGAACCAAATATTCGCATTCCTTGAAATTTAAATCATAACATTACTAAGGGAATTAAAAATACAATGTTTAGTCCAATTGTTCACAACCACAACCAAAAATTCATTTCGTAGTGATTTCACATTCACTATTAAATAAAATTATATATTTATCCATCACTGAAAAAAACTAACCTAAAATAAATAAATAGACAATCAATAAAAAAGAAAGGGGTATACCTGTTTAGGATGTCCTAGTATAATTAGGTCACCTGGAAAAGGAAAAATAAATAACCTATTACACACATTAATGATATAATCAACTATTAAGAACAAAGCTTTACTATTTGAAAGAAGTACCAATTGCCTCATTTAAAATCAACTATTAGGTCGATGCGTGTGCATCAAATTTGCAGAACCAAAAAATAACTAACCAAGATATGAAAAAAAGTTGAACAAAATTATATACCTGATAAGCAAACCAAAATCGAGCTGATAGATGCAACAAAAATCGACTCAATGTTGCTACAAATCAGCATATGTATGTGCGAGTGTGTGTGAGAGTGAGTCTAAGTGTGTGTGTGTGTGTGTGAGAGAGAGAGAGAGAGAGAGAGAGAGAGAGAAACTACCTGACTGGGACGGAGGAGGGCGGAAGAGGGCAGCGGCGGCTAGGGCAGAGGTGGCTAGGACTTGGAGCGAGAGAATGAGGGAGTGAGGTGAGGACGACGGGGTGGGTTTTTGGGGTTTGGAGAGAGAGAGAATGAGAGAAAGAGGTGAGCGGGTACGTGTGTAAGAGTGTGAGGATGACAGATTTTTGAAAATACCCTCATTTTTTAATTGAAGTGTAATTTTGGTGAGTATAAAAGAGGGGGAAATCAAAGAATTAAGGGGTAAGTTGGTAAAAAAGAATGAGAGATGATCTGAACCATTAAAATGTGTAAAAATGTGTAGGTAGGTGGCACACATCTTGACCGTTAAAATGTGTACATAATTCAAAAACTTCCCTAACTTATATATATATATATATATATATATATATATATATATATATATATATATATGATATTTTCACTTTTTATTGTTGTATTCCAATATTATAGAATTCTTGGCTAATATTAACCATAGTAAGTTGTTGGAAGTTCATGCCCACACTGAATCTTGTAGAGTTGTTCGATTTATCAACGAGGGGCATGGTAATGCCTTTAATTATTATGTATTGTTGGCGGTGTTGTTGATGTTGTTGTTATTATTATTGAAATTTAGTGGGCTTAATGTTTATGTGTAATGGACATTGTAGTAATTCTTAATGGGTCTCCGGATTGTGGGATTTTGCCAACGGATATTGAGATGGGATTTTGGGGTTATTACTTATTTGATCTATGCCCTGCTATATTGAATATGTTGTTCACTATTTTTAGTTTGGAATTTGTTGTTATATTAAATATGTTGTTCACTGTTTTTAGTTTGGAATTTGTTGTTATATTGAATATGTTGTTCATTGATTTTAAGAAGAAGGTGAAGTTAAAGGGTATTGGCAAATATTAGAAAATATGGATATTAGTAAGTCTTCCATAATAATAATAATTATTTTTATAAATATAGCTAGTATGGCTATTAATAAGTTTTTCTAATGATCTCAATATTTTGTAGGAGAGATCAGCGATTTGGTGTGATTTTTCATTTTTGTAGATTCTAACCCAACAAAGAAGAATAATTGACCTCCCTACCAGAGCATCTTTGGTATAATTTTTTTTTGTAGTAGGTAAACATTAATGCAATATCTGAAATAATTTTGAAACTCTTATTTCTATTTTTTTATTGAAACTAAAGTAGATTGTGTGCGAAAGTTGAAGTATTCATATTATTATTTACTTAGATTTTGATTCATATTTAGATTTCTACATATTTAAGTTTTTATTCATATTTAGGTTCATATTTATGTTTTGATTTGTATTTGGATTTCAATTGGGTTAGTGGATTTACGGACTTCAAATATGATTTTTTGAGTTAAGGTGGGAGGGTGGGTTGCGATTCAGATTGGGTTTTGTGGGTTGGGTTGGGCTATTACTCGAGGGGATAAATTGGGGTGGGTTGAAATTCCAATGGGTTTTAGGGCGGGGGAGGGCTGAAAAAGCGGGTTAACGGGAATGGGGGTGGTGATTGAGGGTTAGAGGGTAATGAAACTGTTGAATACATATCTTTAGTCAGTTTTTTTTTTTTTTTTTTCCATTTCTCATATTTTTTGTGGGCTATGAATTATCTTTTAAAGTAAATTTTTTTGGAGTATTTTCATTTATTACAGTTTGAGAGATTAAGTGATGACCTTAAAAAAATTCAAATACATAAAGAATAGTCAACAAATCGGTGCTATTCACAAGGGAGGTTACATTGTCATATATAATTGTCCCTGCAAGGTATACATATATTGTCATGAGATCTCGATTATCCCCATTTTTTTAATTGTTGTGTGATATCTATTGGTATTAGTTATAAAGGAAGGTTCAATTTAAGTATTGTAGAATTTTACTCTTTTAGGGCATTTGGTTCTCTCTCAAGTCAATATTTGTGTGTTTATTTTGTTTGAGGGTTAATTCAAGGTTTTGGATGATGGTTTTGCAAGATCGATAAGGTAATCTGAGTTTGAACATCAGATTTTAGGTGTATCTCATACATAACCCTAAGGTAAGGTATTTTAATTTTTTTCTTTCAAATAATCATTTTTTGTTTCAAATATGAGATTTCTTGTATTAACATTATTATCCCTGCTTTTATGGTTATATTATGTGAGTAACATGGTGGCTAAAGGTGGAGGCAATATGATACACTACATGCTTTGGGTTGTCTTGATTACTATTGTTCTGAAATAGTTATTTGCAGTATGTGCTTTGGCATTGTCACGTAGTGTGGAAAACAATGGTTCGTGAAAGAAATTGAAGGTCGTCAGCGATTTTGATGCTTAACATACTGAAATTAAATGGTTTGCATCCCAATTTTTAATGTTTTCACTTTAATTTCAGTATGTTAAGTTGAAGTTAAATGGTTTGCATCCTAACTTTTAGTATTGTGTTGTTTGCTGGTAATAATTAACATAGTTTGATTTTAAATGTTGATTGTAATATGAATTGGAGATATTGGGAACCCAACTTGACCATGTAATGTTGAGGTAATAGTATATTTATCTCACTACATCAGTATTGTCCTTATTTTCATTTTTTCTTTGTTTTCAGTCCTTATTTGGTTGTCTGCTCTATTTACATTTTTGTTTTTATTTGGGGTTTTAAGCATTTCAAGCTAGGTCCCATCCAATTATTTTGCATATACGAATGTTCTGAAGCTAGCAAAGAGGTATGCTTTTTATATTTCTTTTTTTTTCAAAAATTAAATGAATGGAATTTTTCTATAATATCAATTTGGTTTATTATGTTTGTGGTTTCATATATTCTTTCTTTTCTTTTTTTGGTTTGAAATCTTTTAGGTAATTGATTCTTGCGTAAGGTTTGGGGCTGCTACGGGGCTGCTATTGTAGCAGCTACAACAGGGATGCTATGGGATGCTACGGTATTACTATGGGGCTATACGGGGCCTCTACAGAGCTGCTATGGGTAATGTTCCTTTTCATCGTTTTGGCATTCTAACCAAGTCAGATATTTTTTTAGGTGTAGACATTAACTTATTACCTTTTTACCCTCGTTACTTTTTATATGACACATGCTTTGAGTTTTTGTTTGGGATTCTTGAATTATTGTTGACTTGTGGATTTAAACATTTAGATGGCCATTGAGTTGGTTGGCCCTAGGAATTTATACTCTATCGCATTATTATTTGAATTGTTGTTCGAGATTCTTGAATGGTTGTTGACTGGTGGATTTGAACATTTAGATGGCCATTGAGTTGGTTAGCGCTAGACATTTCTAAGATTTAGGGTTGTGATTAAACCGAATATGAAAAAACATAAATAAAACATAATAAAAAATTCAAAAGCCCGTTGTTAAACAATTAATAATGCAAAATGAAACATAACGATGTATAAATCACCACTATGAACATTACTACTAGTTAGCGCTAGGCATTTCTAACATTTAGGGTTGTGATTAAACCGAATATGAAAAAACATAAATAAAACATACTATAAATTTCAAAAGCCCGTTGTTAAACAATTAATAACGAAATGAAACATAACGATGTATAAATCACCACTATGAACATTATTACTGAATAAATGAAACATACTTACCATGGTCAAGTGAGAGGTACCGACACCTCTCACGAGATCAATGTACCTCGTACGAACAGACCGCGAGGTCACAGGACTCCAAGTTTGAGAATATGAAAATTTATAAATATTTAGTCTCGGGCTTAAAAACTTGGTGTTAGAGGGCGAAAACTAAAAATAACCCCGAAATGGCCTCGTAAGAGGCAGCAACACCTCGCACGAGACCAATGAAACTCGTAGGAATTGACCGTGCGATCATGATACTCTCAGTTTGAGATTACGATGATAATTTGAAAATTTCTAGACTTAGGCTTAAAAGCATGGCGTTAGAGGGAAAAATCCTGAAATAGCCTTTGAAGGGCCCGTAAGAGGCACCGACACTTAGCCCAGGACTAATGTAACCCGTATTTATTGACTGCCTGATCACCAGACTTTCGGTTAGATAATACAATGATAATTTTAAAATATCTAGACTTAGGCTTAAAAGCATGGCGTTTGAGGGTGAAATCTCGAAATAGCCCTTGAATGGCCCTGTGAGAGACATCGACACCTCGTCTGGGACTAATGTAACTCATAGTTATTGATCACGTGATCATGGGACTCCCGGTTAGAGAATATAATGATAATTTTAAAATATCAAGAGTTAGGGTTATACACAAGGTGTTAGAGGGTGACACCCCAAAACAACCAATGAACGGCACCGTGTGAGGCACCAATACCTCACACGGGACCAATGTAACTCGTAGGGATTGGCCGCGTAATCACACAACTCTCGGTATTTTAATCACACAACTCTCGGTTTGAGAATACGATGATAATTTGAAAATATGTTGACTTAGGCTTAAAAAGAAGGCGTTAAAGGGTGACACCCTAAAACAGACCTTGAACGGCCTCATGAGAGGCACCAACACCTTGCACGCGACCAATATAACTCGTAAGGTGTGACCGCGTGATCACGGGACTCCCAATTTGATAATTCGATGATAATTCAAAAAAATCTAGACATAGGCTTAAAAATAAGGTGTTAGAGGGGGAAACCCCGAACGACCCCGTGAGAGACACCGACATCTCACACGGGATTAATATAACTCGTTGGAACTAAACGCGTGGTTCCATGACTTTCAGATTGAGAATATGATGATAATTTGAAAATATTTAGACTTAGGCTTAAAAACATGGCGTGAGAGGGGAAAGCCCCGAAATAACCCCAAAAGGCCCCATGAGAGGCACTGACCCCGCGCACAGGACCAATGTAACTCATAGGAACTAATCGCGTGGTCCCATGACTCCTGGTTTGAGAATATGACGATAAATTGAAAATATAAAGATTTAGGCTAAAAAAACATGATATTAGTGGTGGAAACCCCAAAACATCCCTCAATCGACCCCGTGAGAGGCACCAACACTTCACACAAGACCAATGTAACTCGTAAGAAATGACCGCGCCATCATGCGAATCCTAGTTTGAGAATAAGATGATAATTTGAAAATATGAACACATAGGCTTAAAAACAAGGTGTTAGCGGGCAAAACCCCGAAACATCCCTCGAATGGCCCCGTGAGATGCACCGACACCTCGCACATGATCAATGTAACTCGTAGGGAGTCATCGCGCAATAACAGGACTTCTAGTTTGATAATTCGATGATAATTTGAGAATATCTAGACATAGGCTTAAAAATAAGGCATTAGAGGGAGAAACTCCGAAACAACCCCCGAACGGCCCCTTGAGAGGTACCAACATCTCACACTGGACCATGTAACTCGTAGGGACGGACCGCGTGATCATAGGTATCCCGATTTGAGGATGCGACGATAATTTAAAAATATCTGTACTTAGGCTTAAAAATAAGGCGTTAGAGGGCGATACCCCGAAACTGACCCCAAATGACCCCGTGAGAGCCACCAACACCTCGCACGCAACCAATGTAACTCGTAAGGAGTAACCACGTGATCGCGGGACTCCTGGTTTGACAATTCAATGATAATTCAAAAATATCTAGACTTCAGCATAAAAAATGGCGTTAGAGGGCGAAACTCCAAAATAGCCCCCGAACAGCCCCGTGCGAGGTACCAAACCTCGCACGGGACTAATGTAACTCGTAGAAACTGAATGCGTGGTCTCATGACTCCCGATTTGAAAATACGATGATAATTTGAAAATATCAAGACTTAGACTTAAAAACATGGCGTTAGACGGGAAAACCCCAAAATTGCCTCTAAACAAGCCCGTGAGAGGCATTGGCACCTCACACGGAACCAACGTAACTCATAGGAACTGATCATGTGGTCCCGTGACTCTCAGTTTCTGAATACGAAAATAATTTGAAAATATCTAGACTTATGTTTAAAAACATGACGTTGGAGGGGGAAACCCCGAAGCAACCCCCAATCGGCACCGTGAGAGGCACTGACACCTCCCACAGGACCAATGTTACTCGTATGAACTCACCGCGCGATCAAGGGACACCCGGTTTGAGAAAATGACGATAATTTATAAATATGTATACTTAGGCTTAAAAATATGATGTGATAAGGGGAACCCCGAAACAGCTCCTAAACGGCCCCGTAAGAGGCACTAACACCTCGTACGAGACTAATGTAACACGTAGGAACTGGCCACATGATCAAGGGACTCTCGGTTTGAGAATACGATAATAATTTGTAAATATGTATACTTAGGCTTAAAAACATGACGTCAGAGGGTTAACCCCGAAAAATCTCCCAAACGGCCCCGTAAGAAGCATTAAAACCTCTCATGGGGCCAATGTAATTCGTAAAGAGTGACCACGTGATCACGGGACTGACGATTTAAGAATTCGACATTAATTCAAAAATATCTACACTTAGGCTTAAAAATAAGGCATTAGAGGGTAAAACCCAGAAGTAGCCCCTGAACGGCGCTGTGAGAGGCATCAAAACCTCACACAAGAATAATGTAACTCGTAGAAACTGATCACGTGGTCCCGTGACCCTCGATTTGAGAATACAATGATAATTTGAAAATATCTAGACTTAGTCTTAAAAATGTAACGTTAGAGGTGGAAACCCTAAAACAATCCCCAATCGACCCCGTGAGAGGCACCTACACCTTGCACGTGACCAATGTAACTCATAGGAACTGACCACGCGATCAAGTGACTCCCGATTTGAGAAATCGATGATAATTTCTAAATATGTATACTTAGGCTTAAAAACATGGTGTCAGAGGAGGAAACCCCAAAATAACCCCCAAACGTCCCTGTAAGAGGCACCAACATCTCGTACGTGATCACTATAACTCGTTGGAACTGACCGCGTGATTAGTGGTCTCTCGATTTGAGAATACGACGATAATTTGTAAATATGTAGACTTAGATTTAAAAACATGGTGTCAGAGGGGGAACCCCGAAAAAGCCCCCAAACGGCCCCGTAAGAAGAATCAACTCCTCGCACGGGGTCAATGTAACTCATAAGGAGATACCACGTGATCACAGGACTCACGGTTTAGGAATTCGACGTTATTTCAAAAATATCTAGACTTAGGCTCTAAAACATGGCGTTAGAGGGAGAAACCTCAAAACAGCCCCTGAACGGCGCCGTGAGAGGTACCAACACCTCGCATGGGACCAATGTAACTCATAGGAACAGACCGCGTGGTCCCGTGACTCTCGGTTTAAGAATATGATGATAATTTGAAAATATCTAGACTTAGGCTTAAAAATATGACGTTAGAGGTGGAAACCCTAAAACAATCCCCAATCGGCCCCGTGAGAGGCACGAACACCTCGCATGGGACCAATGTAACTCGTTGGAACTTATCGAGCTCTCAAGTGACTTCCGGTTTGAGAATACGAAGATAATTTGAAAATATATAGTCTTAATCTTAAAAAATGGCATTAGAGGGTGAAACCCCGAAACAACCCCCGAACGGTCCCGTGAATGGCACCAACACCTCGCACGGACCAATATCACTCGTAGGAACTGACCGCGTGGTCCCGTGACTCCTAGCTTGAGAATAAGACAATAATTTGAAAATATCTATATTTAGGCTTAAAAATATGGCGCTTGAAGGCGACACCTCGAAACAACCTCCAAACGGTCCCATGAGAGGCACCGACACCTCCCACGGGATCAATGTAACTCGTAGGAACTGATCGCGTTGTCTCGTGACTCTCAGTTTTTGAATACGATGATAATTTAAAAATATCTAGACATATGTTTAAAAACATGACGTTGGACCTGGAAACCCCGAAATAACCCCCAATCGGCACCGTGAGAGGCACTAACACCTCCCACAGGACCAATGTTACTCGTAGGAACTGATCGCGATATCAAGGGACACTCGGTTTGAGAAAATGACGATAATTTGTAAATATGTATACTTAGGGTTAAAAGCATGGCGTCAGAGGGGGAATCCCTAAACAGTCCCCAAACGACCCCATAAGAGGCACCAACACCTCGCACGAGACCAATGTAACACGTAGAAACTGACCACGCGATCAAGGGACTCCCAGTTTGAGAATACGATGATAATTTGTAAATATGTAGACTTAGGCTTAAAACCATGGTGTCAGAGAGGAAAACCCTGAAAAAGCCCCCAAACGGCCCCGTAAGAAGAATCAGCTCCTCGCACGGGGCCAATGTAATTCGTAAGGAGAGACCAAGTGATCTCGTGACTCACAATTTAGGAATTCGATGTTGTTTTGAAAATATCTAGACTTAGGCTAAAAAATAAGGCGTTAGAGGGAGAAACCTCAAAATAGCCCCTCAACGGCGCCGTGAGAGGCACCGACACCTCGCACTGGACCAATGTAACTCAGAGGAACAGATTGCATGGTCCCATGACTCTTGGTTTAAGAATATGACAATAATTTGAAAATATCTAGACTTAGGCTTAAAAATATGACGTTAGATGTGGAAACCCTGAAACAACCCCCAATCGGCCCTATGAGAGGTAAGAACACCTCGAATGGGACCAATGAAACTCATAGGAACTGATCGAGCTCTCAAGTGAATCTCGGTTTGATAAAACGATGATAATTCGCAAATACGTATACTTAAGCTTAAAAACATGGTGTCAGAGGGGGGAATCCCGAAACTGCCCCCAAACGTCCCCGTAAGAGGCACCAACACCTTGCACGGGACCACTGTAACTCATTGGAACTGACCGCACGATCATGGGTCTCCCGATTTCAAAATATGACGATAATTTGAAAATATCTGTACTTAGGCTTAAAAACAAGGTGTTAGAGGGTGAAACCCCAAAATTGCCCCCGAATGGCCCCATGAGAGGCACCAGGACCTCGTACGAGACCAATGTAACTCGTAAGGACTAATTTTGTGATCACAGGAGTCCCGATTTGAGAACACGATGATAATTCAAAAATATCTATTCTTAGGCTTAAAAATAAGGCGTTAGAGGACAACACCCCGAAATATCCCCGAAACGGCCCCGTTAGAGGCACTAACATCTCGCACAGGACGAATGTATCTCGTAGGGACTGATCGCATGATCATGGGACTCCCGATTTGGAAATATGATGATAATTTGAAAATATCTAGACTTAGGCTTAAAAACATGGCGTTAAAGGGAGAAATCCCAAAACAACTCCCAATCGGCCCCATGAGAGGCACCAACACCTCGCACAGGACCAATGTAACTCGTAGGAATAGACCGCACAGTCACGGAACTCTCGGTTTGAGAATATAACGATAATTTGAAAGTATATATACTTTGGCTTAAAAATGGCATTAGAGAGCGAATCCCCGAAACAACCCCCGAACGGTCCCGCGATAGGTACCACTATATCGAACGGGACAAATGTAACTCGTAGGGGTTGACTGCGCTATCACGGGACTCTTAGTTTGAGAATATGACGATAATTTGAAAATATATAGACTTAGGCTTAAAAAATGGTATTAGAGGGCGAAACCCCGAAACAACCTCCGAACGATCCCGTGAGAGGCACCAACACCTCGCATGGGACCAATGTCACTCTTAGGAACCGACCATGTGGTCCCGTGACTCCCGATTTGATAGTACGATAATAATTTAAAAATATCTAGATTTAGGTTTAAAAACATGGCGCTTGAGGGCGAAACCCCAAAACAGCCTCCAAACGGCCCCGTGAGAGGCACCGACACCTTGCACGGGACAAATGTATTTGAGAATATGAAGATAATTTGAAAATATCTAAACTTAGGCTTAAAAAGATGTCGTTAGAGGTGGACACCCCGAAACAAGCCCCGAACGGCTCCGTGAGAGGCACCAACACCTCGAACGGGACCAATGTAACTCGTAGGAACTGATATGGTGATAATTATAACTCGTATATTAAATTTTTCAGCTTGGATACGATTTTTTTAAAACTACTTGGTTACTAATATCATTTATTTTTTATATCCTATTTTTTGCAGGATAACATTGTATCGTTTGCTTTTATGCATCTGGAACACATGAAGAAGGTAATGGTTTACAACATGTAGATTATTTATATAATGTTGTTGACATTCAGGACTATGTTTTTTATGTGTTACGACCGTTTGAACTTTTATAGTTTTATTGTTTAGTTTTATGGTCGTGCTGGATTTTATAATTTGATGATTAAATTTTATGGTCGTGTGCGCTTTATAGTAGACATGTTTTTATATTAACGGGGTTTGGAATGTCCAAAAACTAGAGGAAACTCTGCATAATTTTTTTATGGTCTGTGAATTATTAAGACGTATAATATTTTGTAATTTGTAGGTATATTAATTTATTAACAATGTTCCCAATTCGCAATTTGTGATTTTTTTTATTGTTTTTCCAATAATAAATATTTGTAACACCTCGTGCGCGCCCAACATAACACGTAGTAACCGGTCGCGCATCCACGGGACCCCCAATTTTAGGATTAAACAAAAAAAGCTATTTTTATTATAGTTAAATATGGTCATGGACTTTGTCCATGAACATTTTTATTTTTTCTGTCGCGCATAAAAATGGTCGTTGCCAAAGTCCATGACCCCCAGCCGTGACGAAAAATGCTCGCGGCAAAAGTCCGTGGCCCACATTACGACAAAAAAATAGTCGCGGTATGGGTCCCGAACTTTGGCTGCGACCATTTTTTTCCATTTTTTCATCGCCATGTGGGCCACGGACTTTGGCTGTGACCATTTTTCATCACGGTTAGGAGTCACGGACCTTTGCCGCGACCATTTGTTTCCCGTCGTGGTGTTGGTCACAGCCCAAGTCCGCAACCATATGTCGTGACCCCCGATTGGTCACGGACTTGGTCCGCGACCCACGAAATTGGTCGAACCCGAAATGGTCACGACCTAAGTCCGCAACCCACAGTCTTGGTTTAGGGATTTTGGCCATAACCATTCGCCAATGTTGGTGTAGTGTTCTGTTTCCCCTTCGACCTCTTCGACTGGTGCTATTGTGGCCTGTGCTGCCAGATCACTAGTTCATTCAGGGGTTAATTTAAGCTTTATCTAGGTAAATTAAATATCTAGTTCAGTGGTTAGTTTAGGCTAACAATTTATATTAATATTTAGGTAAACATGGTTATGATTTTTTATTTAATATTTGATTTAATGTTTAACCATATTTATTATTTAATGCTTACCCTAAACAGTTTATTTTTATGATTTAAGGTTGTTATGATTGAATGATTTAGGTAAATATGATTAGCTTATGATTTAATATTTATTTGTTATAATTTATTTATTTTTTGGGATTTGGAAGTTGTTGTAGATGGTTTCTATCTTGGACATTTTTTCTTTGATTGGATTGGAGCTATCGAGATATTTTATTAAGTTTAACATTTTTTTATGATTTAGTTTTTGGTTAGTTAGAATAATATATATAAATTTAAGTTATGAAAAAATATTATAAAAGAACTCTCGAAAAAGCTTCCAAAGATGTGGTGCCCCTAATGGGAAAAATGGATGTCCAAAATGAACCTTTTCCAAACGATGTCTAAAAATAAAAATTATCAATTAAATATTCGTAAAAATGTAAAAATATCCCCCCAAAACTTTAGGGGGATAAGGCCCCCGATACCCCGTCAATGGTTTGTGCCCCACCCAGAATAAATACTTGCCTTTGCCACTTATTGGGTTGTACTCACGATTGATAAAAATTGAAAAATGTGTGTCATGTAGTGTCACATTTTAATTCTCTCTGGGTTTTCTGAACAAATATATATATCCTAGTGTGTTTGTTGTAAGAAAAAATATTTTTTTATTGAATTTATTGAAGGTGTTCATTCATTTTGACTTCGTTATTATATTAATTCTAACTCTACTCTCACGAATTTCATTCTTCGGGGAACTCTATTTAAATTATTCCGGTGGAGTGTTCATATATACACATGTGTGTGGGTGGGGGGGCGGGGATGTGTGGGTGTCTGTGGGTGTCCCGATGCATATCAATGTATTATGGCAAAACGGTCCTTTTAGTTCAGAATTTGGCCAACTGGCAGTTAAAGTGGTCAATTAACAATTTTCATCAAATTTTGGACTCCGCCTAACTTTTTTTTATGAAAAAATGTATTATAAAACTGTGACACCTCGCCCAATTAAATATCGGGTGATCAGTCCTTTATAAAATTTATAACAGAATGTTCGGTTGATTCATTCTTAGCATCACTGTCGAAAATTTAAAACCAATTAATTACCTAACATTTTAATTAAGCTAGTGTCAAAATATTTTTCCAATTTAAACTTGAAACCAATTAATTCAATATATTTCTGAACATGTAATTATAAACCATACACAAGAATTAAATACTGACTGAATCAACTACTGAATAATTAAGACTGGATAAACCTTCTAGTTCAAAGTCACAAACCAAACCATAATAAATACTCAAACCAACTGAAAAGAACTACAAAATAAACTAAGCACAACTCTGCTAATGAGAATGGGCGACACATGCCCGAACTGAGTATCTGAACTAGGAACTGAATGAAATGAGACAAGCGTCTAATCTCAATGACCCGCAACTTCCACAACAGCTGCAGCTCGGCAAACCATCCAAGTATCTAGAACCGGTGTCCTTGTGGATGGGCACCTGTACTAATACATATATATATATATATATATATATAGCAAAAGTGAGAAGAAATGCAAGAGAAGGGTCAGAGCCCGATGTGTAAAAATATTTGTTTTAGCAAGTATTTAAAACTGCATTAAAGTAAGTATCATATGCATGTTAGTTCGAACTCTCACATGAGATTCTCACCTCTCGACTATTGTGCACGCCTAACGTACATCTAATCCAACCTAACCATCTGACACACTCCTAACTAGAAAAAGGCTCATCCTACTAGTTACTCCTCTTAGTAGTATCCCGTATTTGATCCCGACATTGATCATTTTAAATAAGTGTTATCACACTAAAGTCAAGTATTTACTATGTACGTTACTGAAGATTTCACTATCTTAATAATCTGGTATTATCTCATTTTAGATATACCAAAAGCATACATATATATCTTTCACCATTATATATGTATTAACCCAATATTAATAGCGTACAAATATCACATTGTAAGCATAACACAAGTATATATAAATAACCACCACTATATATATATATACTAATACATCACCCCAAGGCTATACCTGTAGTGCATTGCATACTCTGCTATCATGTCCCAGTACATCTTGTACTCAAACAAGGACTATCAGTTCGGAAATCTCCCACGAACCATCTAAACAAATCACACATATTGGCAGCGAACATAGTCCACATAGATATGGGTCACGCACATACCTACGCTCCCATAGTCAGCAACTTATGAACTCACAAATAAGTCTTCACAGTCCTATGTTCTGAGATACAAGTCAAATATCTCCCTGAAGGTCACCCAGGATAAAATTGTCTCTACACAACCCTCCGCGATAGCAAGCAGCTAGGTATGTCATACACATAATATCAAATATAGGTATACACACAACCTATCAAATCAAACGGTATACACACAACCAAATGTCATATTCCATACATAGTATTTCATCACTCAATACTATCAACGTATTTTTAAGTTACGATATTCCCTCTCTCGTAATATATTTATAAGGATAATATGTCACCCGAAAATCCTTAATATATAATCATAAGAAGTCCCAAACGTAACCACTAATTTTTATTCTTATAAGTTCCATATCGTTAAAACTAATATCGTAAGCATTTATCACTTATCACTCTCGACGCATTTATAATTACGATTATCTCTCTCTCGTAATCTTCAAGGTAAACTCACCATCCCTAATGTTTGAATCATTTCACCTAAACAACTCCCAATAATTCTGCACTATTCTGGGTTTGTCGGACACTGGTTTTCCTCACTCAAATTAACCGTTTACTAAAATGGGGGCAAAATAGAAAATTCTCTGAAAATTAGAAATCTCGCTCGGACCAGAATGGATCTCGCTCGAACGACTTCCACATGTCGCTCGAACGACTTCGCGCGACATCCCATCTCGCGCGACTTCGCGCGAACTGGGCTGTTTCGTCTTCAACCTTAGACAACCTCATTTTTCATCATTTTTTAACCCTAAAACCTCTAAAATACCATCCCAAACTCCAATAAATCAGTCCCAAACATTATTCTAACAAATATAAGTGATTTGTCATAACCTAACATCATTAAATCATCATCAATCATCCATACAATTCGAAATTCCTAATTTTATTATCTAGAACCCTAGTTCTTAAATTGATAAACATAACTTCTAATTTAAACCCATATTTGTTCATGGAAATCATCATAATTTCGTAGGCATCATCTTATCTACATATGGGATTCAAATTCTTATCAAATCAGCCCTAGTTTATGGTATGTTTCCCCAATTTAACCCAATTTAACTTTCATAAAAATGGTTTATTAACCTAGACTAACATGAACACAATCATTGCTAAAGAAAGCAAGCAATAAACACTTGCCTCGATTTCGAAGGTCTGGTCCGTTGGTGTTGATGGTATGGTTGTGCTCCTCGCGTTCCAATCTACACGGTGGTGGTGGTGGTTGTGCAAGGTGCTGAAAATAACTTATTCTCCTTTGGAAATTGCTCTCGCTCACCCACTGTGGCTCTCTCTTGATTTTAGTGTAACCTAACCCTAAATGTTCCCAATTAGCTGATATAATATTTCTCCAATTTTCGTCAATTTAATTCCTCCAAAAATCCAAATTATAAAACTACCCCTATCGGGTGCCGGCTTGGCCTAAAATTATCCCGGAGTCCAAATAAAATACCCGGGTAGAGTTTTCTTATTATCTCGACCCCTTCGGACTCAACGAAGCACTCGAAATGATCATACGAGTTACTTAAAAATAATTAATATATTTATTCCATTAAATTAGTTCCGACACGACTCACACGTGCGTCTGACTTAATTTACTAAACTGTCATATTTCTTATTCTTGATAATTTACCAAAGTGTATATTTTCATATTACATATCACACAGTAATATTCAATCAATAAGTATTAACCCTTGGCAAGTTAGTTAATATTTATTTTAAATCCGGATTAATCAATAATTAAATTCTCACATTTTAATTTAATTAATCCAATAATAATAAATCACATAATTATTTAAATCCTCAAAAATACGGGGTGTTACAAAAACCAACTGCTAAAAGAGTGGAACCCGTATACAAGAAGTGTAAAGAAGGGCTTATAGGGAATAAAAAAAAAATAAAAATGAAAAATTATCAAAATTCCCCACTACAAATCTATATGAAGGTCCTCCACATTCTAAAAGGATGGGAAATGGACTCCACCCAACTAGTAGAAAAAAATATGATTTCCAACCTCAAAATAATGAGAAGTAGTGGACCCAAAACACTAAATGACCTGAGAGTTTTTGACATAATTACATTAAAACTTTTTTTTTTGTATATATTTAAAATTACTGTACAACATATAATTATGCAATTTTGAGCAAATGTGCGAATCAAAATTTAATTATCTGAAATAGTTTTCATCAATTCTCTTTTTAACTTGCATGAATTATATTTTTCTTAGACCAAACACTGCCATGGGGTAATCAGTTTTTGTGGAAGGGAAAAACTAATTAAAAAGAGGAAGTTAATGCAATCAGTGAAAACAATTTTAATTTTTTACATTCGAGAGAGTAAAATGGTGAAATGTATTTAACTGGAGCTAGAAATATTGATTGTGTAACATTTTAATTAGTGTAGAACATATAATTATGTCATTTCAAAAGATATAATAAACAAATTGAACTTCTGAAAAGATAAATGAAAAAATGTTGTAATATATTACAACAAGTAGTTAATTTGATGGTGCTAGACAAAATATTTTCAATAAAAAAATAAAGAAATCAATAAATAAAGATTAAGATAACAAACAAAATGGTTGGTGTGCTAGCATTCTTGTGGGCAAACTCATGAAGATAACGATTTCCACATTGTTCGTAGAGAAGAACATTCCACGTTGGACGACTTCCGTTTTACCATTCATTTTCGATGCCATTTCCGCTTCGGCAAGAAAAAAATTCTATGTAAAAATGAGCTCAAAGAATAATCGATAAAAATCAAGCATGTAACTTGTTCTTGTTTAAAACAAAGTAGTGAAAAATAATTCAGAAAGAAATTGGTAGTATGTGTTTAAAATGGATCATAAGACTTTGTACGAGAAATTACCAATTTTGAATTTTAAATATAAAAAAAAGAACCAAACTAATACAAAGAGAGTTAATTAAGTGTCCTATTTTTAATATTTTCAAATGGTGCCAAAATAGAGCCCTTAATTATTGTGCTTTATGCCTCTGTGTAAGAAATAACCATCCAATAAACTGATGAACATACTTTTTTAATTGGAAAAAGTATATGTAAGAAATTTTGTAGCAAAATTACAACAGTATCAACAATGACACATAAATTGAAAGAGGGTTTGTTTAAGATATTGTGGCAACAAAAAAATGTTAAAAACATGAAGTTAAGAGGTCTAGAAAGAATCTAAAGCAATGTATTGTTTTCATTGGAATAAAATCAATACTTGCCAAGATGTGAAAAAAATAAGAGTTAATTAACGTGCCAAAATGGTTGGTACTTCAAACGTAATGTCATCATAATTTCAGTATTTACTGAGTCGATTCCACAAATAATTCCACTTCCATAAGTATATCAAAATTCCAAAAGATAAAATCTGATAGTATCACATACATTTTCGTAAAGGTGATTTTGGAAAGAAGTACAAAGTAGATATAACTCCCAAGATGTCGACAATAGATTGATTCTGATAAAAACGACCTACAATCCATAATCCGAAATGACATCCTCAATTTTTTGAACAATTCATATTTAGTATAACTCTCTTACTATTTGATATGGTTGTTTTCAGGAAATAAGAGATACGGTACTTATAGTGAAGTTTTGGAGCCAAATCTAGTGACAGTGACTCTAGGATTTTTTATCAGATGGTTAAAACATATGGGACCAGGGATGCCCCCCTGTATGGTCAAATATAAAGTGACCAATTCACACTAAGTTGTGGGTTCTATTTCAACAGCCCTCCCTTAGTTGTTTTTTAAAAAAAAACTTA
Organism: Sambucus nigra; assembly: GCA_949130495.1. Taxonomy (NCBI): domain Eukaryota; kingdom Viridiplantae; phylum Streptophyta; class Magnoliopsida; order Dipsacales; family Adoxaceae; genus Sambucus; species Sambucus nigra. The sequence goes on along the minus strand of OX422222.1, from coordinate 127,652,235 downwards.
ATTACTTTTTTTTAATTATGTGTTTATCTCATTAGCATCTAATAAATGTTCTTGTGAGATTTTGTTTTGCGTTCTTGTATGAATATATTTTAAAATTTGTACAAATTTTGTTTTGTATTCTCGTATGATTCTTGTGTGATTCTATTGTACAGGTTTAAGCAGAAGGTGGAGTATTCCAAAGTGGAGGCAATTTCACCATAAAAGTTCAGGTTTATGTTAAGTGTTCTTGTGTGATTTTGATTGGTGTTCGTTTATGATTTTTTTTTAAATTTGTATGGATTATGTTTTGTGTTCTTGTGTGATTCTATTATCAGGTTCGAAGGGCTAGGGTCAAGGTTTAAAGTATGGGCAATTTCACCATAAAATTTTGGGGTTCTGTTGAATTAGAATGCATAGGTGGTTTTTAGGGTCGACTTTTTGTGTTTTTCAGAGTGACTTAATACCGTATTATTTAATAGGTAGATAAAATAAAATCCCTTTTTTAATGGGTTTGGAAAGAAGGATTAATATTGCAATACATATAGGGTCAATTATTGAATAGTCCCTATTATAAATATATATTTTTTAAAAAGGACACATATTTTTAGTTTAACTCATTTAGTCCCTCAAATACTCAATAGTCTCTTCTTTTTAGAGGTCCGCGCCAGCGGCACTCCCTCTCCAAAATATGTGGCAAAGGACTTTTTGAGGCAAAATAAAAAAGCTTGGACTAAATGAGTATTAAAAAATGTTCGAGGGACTATTTGGTAGATATCCCCATATAAAACTAATGAAGACATGAGCGTTGTATGCAAGCCATAAGAAAACATAAGCATTTATGTAGTAACTTATTTAAACATCTTTAACACTTACTAACAAAATTGAGGTTTCAAGAGACCAAAATAAATAAGAGGAGGAAAATTTCCCAACTACAAAGTTGATATTTCCAATGCTCATGTCTTCGTCTTTGTCCCAATTCTTAACATTTCCTTATGTTTGATTTTGCTTGCACATAAAATAGACAACCAAAGTTTATATTAACCAACTTACAAGTGTGATTTTTGTTCTATTGACTTTTGGATTACAATGTTAATTCTAATCTATTATATTCGCATATGTCCTACTCTATCTTATATAGTTGTCCATCATAATTTTTAGGGTTAATTACACTGGGCCCCCTATTCTTTGACTCTCTTTCCACTTTCCACCATATACTTTCGATTTTTTCAATTACGTCCCTGTACTAGCACTGAACGTGTAATCGAACAAAAAACGTGAGGGCCGTCTCTTTTTTTGGGGGGGAAAGGGGCATGTGAGTTGTGCGTGTGTGTTAAGTGAGGATAACTTTGTCTTTTCAACGGTAAATTAAACATTTGACCGTTTCTCATTGAAAACCTAAATTGTGGGTGGAAGAAGAGAAAGAGACGAAGTAGAGAAAGAGAGGAGAAAAAGAAAGAAAGAGAAAGAAGGAAGAGAGAAGAAGAAGGAAGAAACTCACCATGTAAGGAATATTCTACTGTGGAAATGCCATTGTGATTCGTACATCTTGGACTTATTCCAACCCTGGAAGGAGGTTTTACGCTTATTCATTGTAACACCCCGTATTTTTAATGACTTTTAAAATGGGATTAATTAGACTTAATTGTGGGATAATTAAAAATTAATCCCGATTTAAATATGTGATTTATGTTGAATGTTACGTAGTGATTAAAATTAATATATATATGATTATGACTTTACATATGATTACGATTTTATAAATTATTGCGAGTTGTGAATATGATTATTACCATAATTAAGTTGGGACGCGCTTGAGTCATGTCGGGACTATATTTAAATGGAATGAAAAGTAAATTATTTTTATGTCATCCGAATGGTCATTTCGAGTGCACCGTTGAGTCCGGAAGGGTCGAAGTAGGTAGAAAAGTCTACCCGGGAGTTTGATTTAGGTCTCGGGTCAATTGAGAACCAAAAGGACACCCCTGAGGGGTATTTTGGTCATTTTATTTGGGAGGTGAATAGTAACTATGAAAATTTGGTTTTATTATATTGGCTAAGAGATTAGAGAACTTACTTTCATTCACCAAAAAATAAAGGAAAGTTCTTTGAGGAGAGTGAGAGGTTTTTCCAAGGAGAGGAGGAGGTTTTGAGAGCAAACCAAGGGACAACTACCTTACACCACCTTGCACCACAATCGAAAAAGTGACTGGAAAAGAGGAGGGGACATCCTACACATATCTTCTCTAAAGGATAAGACCTACACATTAAGGTAAGTGTAATTATTTTTCCAATTAGTGAGTATAATATCCATGTTAAATTAGTAGAGATAAACATCCATGAAAACTATGAATCAAAGATGAAAATTTGATTATTTTGATGTAATTCTTTAAATGAAAATCATTTAGGATTATTCCTTTGATGAAATTAGAATTAACACCGCGAAATTTTGGGTTTAAATGATGAGGAAATTTGTGGTTTATATGTGTTCTTGAGAAATAATTATATAACGCAGATTTTCTGAATTTAAATAAGATTAACATAATTCATCAAAACTCCATGGTGATTTTGAGATGTTTTGATGTTATAAATCATGTATATACATCCCAACGACATCAAATCATACTCTTTAATCAATTACCAATTCCTATTATGTTTTACAATGGCTCGTACCAAGCAAACCACCCCTAAGAAACAACTGGACACCAAATCCGCCCGCAAGTCCACCCCAGCCACTGGCGGAGTGAAGCAGCCCCAACATTTTCGTACCGAAAGCGTTGCCCTCCGTGAGATCAGGAAATATCATAAATCAACAGAACTCCTCATCCGTAACCTCCCATTCCAACTTCTAGTTCGTGGGATCGCTCAGGATTTCAAAACTGACCTCTATTTCCAAATATATGTCGTTGCTTCTCTACAGGAGGCAGCTGGGGCCTACCTAGTTGGTATCTTTGAGGACACTAATGTCTGTGCCATTCACGCCAAAAATGTTACCATTATGCCTAAGGATATCCAGTTGACCTGCCATATTAGGGGTGAACGTGCTTGCACTTAGTTGATTAGTATTTGTGAAAGTTGGTGTATATATTTGTAAGGGTTTTTATCATCTCACTAGAAACTCCTTTGTGTTAAGAAAATGTAGGTGAAGTTCTATTGAATAAAATGCAAAGTTGCTACCTTTTGAAAAAACAATCATGTATATACTTGGGTATATCAATTGGGATTGATTCTTGGGAGGTTTGGATCATTTGAAGTTGGGATTTGTGTACAATTTCTAGGTTAAAAATGCGGTATGGGAAGCACAAAATTCGAGGAAGGCAGAGGTTAAAAAAGATGAAGGGTCATTTGAACGGCAGTACAACTTGAGATACCTAGCCTAGTTGCTGTCGATGGGAGGTTTTCGCGTTAATGGAAGTCATATCTTGATGAGCCTCACTACACCAAAAAAAGGAATCTGGCACGGTTTAAAACTGTGCCTGATCAAATCTGACACGGTTTTGAACTGTGCCAGAATCAGGTGTTCTAAAATGGCCATTTTTTTCTGGCACGGTTTAAAAGTGTGCCAGATTTGACCAAATAGGAACACTTCTGGTACACTTTTAAATCGTGCTAGAATTTGATATTTCTGGCACAGTTTTGAACTGTGCCAGATTGAGCACATTTTGATAAACTTTTGGCACAACTCAAAATCGTGCCAAAATTTTATACACTTTTGGCACGGTTTTGAACTGTGCCAAATTTTTGGATAAAAAAAAATATTTGAAAACAAGAAAATTCACAAATTGCAACTCTTGCACATTGTTGATAAACTAATGTACATACAAACTTCAAAATATTACAAGTCTTTAGTAGTTCAGAGACCAAAAAAAAATTGGACAGAGTTTTCTCTATTTTTTGGATATTCTAAAACCTGCTAATATAAAATCCGCGTAACATAAAGCCCGCACGATCACAAAATATAACAATAAACTTACAAAAGCCCGCACGGCCATAAAAGTTTACAATAAAACTACAAAAGCCCTCACGACCATAACACAAAAAAATAGAATCATGAATAAACCCCTTGTTATAAATCATTGAGTTCTTCGTGTGTTCCACGTGAAAAAATGCAAACGATAAAATCTTATCCTGCCAAAAAAATAGGATACAAAAAAGATACTATATTAGTAACCAAGTAATTTATAAAAAAAGCTTACTCAAGCAAAAAAATACATATAGGAGTTGTAATTATTATTATATTCTAAAATTGAAAATATTAAGCAAGTTATGACTACCTGATCAGTTCCTACGAGTTACATTGGTCTCATGTGAAGTGTTAGTGCTTCTTACGAGATCGTTTGGGGGTTGGTTTAGGTTTTGACCCTTCAACGGCTTGTTTCTAAGCCTAATCCATATATTATCAAATTATCATCATATTCTCAAACTGAGAGGCCCGTGACTACGTGGTCAGTTCTTACAAGTTACATTGGTCCCGTGCGAGGTGTGCGTGCCTCTTACGGGGCCGTTTGGGGGATGGTTTGGGTTTTCACCCTCAAATGACTTGTTTTCAAGCATAATCTACATATTTTAAAATTATCGTTATATTCTCAAATTGGGAGACCCGCGACTATGCGGTCAGTTTCGTACAGGTTACATTGGTCCCGTGCGTGGTGTTTTTGCCTCTTACGAGACCGTTTGGGGGCTGATTTGGGCTTTCATCCTCAAACGGCTTGTTTTCAAGCCTAATCTACATATTATAAAATTATCATCATTTTCTAAAATTGGGAGGCCCGCGACTACGTGGTCAGTTCGTACAAGTTACATTGGTCCCGTGCGAGGTGTTCGTGCTTCTTACGGGATCGTTTGGGGGCTAGTTTGGGTTTTCACCCTTCAACGGCTTGTTTCTAAGCCTAATCCATATATTATCAAATTATCATCATATTCTCAAATCGGTAGACCCACGACTACACAGTCAGTTCGTACAAGTTAAATTGGTCCCTTGCGAGGTGTTCGTGCATCTTAAGGGGCCGTTTGGGGGCTTGTTTGGATTTTCACCCTCAAATGGCTTGTTTTCAAGCCTACTCTACATATTTTGACATTATCGTCATATTTTAAAATCGGGAGACCCATGACTACGCGATCAGTTCGTATAAGTTACGTTGGTCCCGTGCGTGGTGTTCGTGCCTCTTACGGGGCTGTTTGGGGGCTAATTTGGGTTTTCACCATCAAACGGCTTATTTTCAAGCCTAATCTACATATTATGAAATTATTGTCATTATCTAAAACTGGGAGGCCCACAACTAGGCGGTCAATTCATACAAGTTACATTAGTCCCGTGCGAGGTGTTCGTGCTTCTTACGGGATCGTTTGGGGGTTGGTCTGGGTTTTCACCCTTCAACGGCTTATTTCTAAGCCTAATCCATATATTATCACATTATCATCATATTCTCAAACCGAGAGACCCGCGACTACACGGTCAGTTCGTACAAGTTAAGTTGGTCCCGTGCGAGGTGTTCGTGTATCTTACGGGGCCGTTTGGGGGCTGGTTTGGATTTTCACCCTCAAACGGCTTATTTTCAAGCCTAATCTACATATTTTGAAATTATTGTCATATTCTTAAACTGGGAGACCCGCGACTGCACTATCAGTTCGTACAAGTTACATTGGTCCCGTACGAGGTGTTCGTACCTCTTACGAGGCCGTTTGGGGGCTGGTTTGGGTTTTCACACTTTAAGGGTTTTTTTAAAGCTTAATCGATATATTTTTAAATTATCGTCATATTCTCAAATTGGAAGACCCGTGACTACGGGGTCAGTTTGTACAAGTTACATTGTTCTCGTGCGAGGTGTTCATGCCTCTTACGAGGCCGTTTGGGGGCTGGTTTGGGTTTTCACCCTCAAACGGCTTATTTTCAAGCCTAATCTACATATTATGAAATTATCTAAAACCGAGAGGCCCGTGACTACACGGTCAGTTCGTATAAGTTACATTGGTTCCACGCGAGGTGTTCGTGCCTCTTTCGGGGCCGTTTGGGGGCTGGTTTGGGTTTCACCCTCAAACGGCTTGTTTTCAAGCCTAATCTACATATTTTGACATTATCGTCATTATCTCAAACCAGGAGGCCCGCGACTGCGCGATTATTTATTACGTTTTAATTTTGGTTTAAGTTCGTGAATCTATAACTTTGTTTATATATTTGAATGTGTGTTCTTATGTTTGGTGTTCATTAGTGACAACTTATATATAACAGTTATATATAACACATAACTGTTATATATAACAGTTATATATAACAAAACAGTGCCTTCACTTTAATTTCATTCCACAATATATGATTCTCCATTCTTACTTATCCCACCTAAAAATAGCCTACAATTAAGGAAGATGATAAGAACAAAACAGTTCATTTGACCGTTTAGGTGAGAAAAGGGAAACTAAGATCTATATCAAATAGTAAACAATGTATTATACCTTGATCCATCAGCACTATAGGCCATTGTTGTACAAAAATATCCACGTTCATCATAATCAACTCTTGAACCCATATTATCATATAGCCACGCCTTAATCTTCCCATCTATTCTCGTTGAAAAGATAAACTGATAGAGAACACATGAACCTTTTTTAGAAGGCAAAACAAATATACCAGATTAAAATTTCTTTCAAAAGTAAGTGTTTAGAAAACAAATACCTGAATGTTTTTCTTGTAATGTGGGCATACAGAATGAATAGCTACCTTATGATCCTCAAATGTGTACTACTTAGAACCGTTGAGCATCCTAGACCTTAATAGACTTGTCTTCTCCACAAGTTATGATGTTGCATAGTTATTTGTTTAGGTAAAAGAAAGCAAGATCACTAAAACTATCAACATGAGCATCAATATGAAAGTATTCATACAAGAAAGTCAAATACCATTCTTGTTATCATTATTCAAATGGAAATACAAGGTCCACATTCTCTAAAATTTTGATTGTTAAGGAGAAGGAGTGATAGTTGGATGAATTTATGAACACTTCAAATGGTCTTAGCTATCCTAGAGACAATTTATGCTAAACCACAAGCCACACCAGGATAGATGGGCCTTAGAAAAGACAAATATAATCTATCCAAATCCCCAAGGCCATCACTTTCCTTATCCCCCCTAAAGATAACAATAATAAATTAGAACCAAATAAGGAGCCCTTCTCATTGTGAATAGATGAAATCAACATCAAAGAAAATCAATCACCATAGAATTCTAACTATGGAATTGGAATGAATTCCAAGTCCTTCACGTTAGAATTCAATTTTTTGGTTCCACCGTAGACGTTTATGCTGAACTTCATCAGAATTTTAAATTCTTGTTTGTCTGGTGTAGTGTTCAGTGACTAAATATTGTGTATGCAGTGTGTGAAACTAGGTATGATGGTCCGTGTTTTTGAAATTGTGCGATTGTGGAAATGTGTGCAGTGTGTGTTTGCGTTTGTATGTATGTGAAACTGTTTTCAATCTGTGTGTGTGAAACTGTGTGTGAAATGCATGTGTAAAACTGTGTGCAGTGTATATATATGAAATTGTGCAGTGTATATATGAAATTGTGTGTGTGGAATTCTATGCGTTATGCGTGTGAAAACTTGCGCGTGAACCCTGTAGGCAATGCCTGTGTAAACCTGTGTGTGAAATGTGTGTGAAACTCTATATGCAATGCGTGCACATTAGATTATGTAATCAATTCCATAAAAATATGAATCCCCAATTATCCCCTTTCATTTTTAGAAATTGGTGTTTTTCAACATCACACACCAAACACACCTTCAACATCCAGAAATTTTACTCATGTCTAGATAGTGTACTTTTTAGACAACATAATATGAGATACACCATAAAGGAAATCCTAGAGCCGTTTAATCATTAAATTTGAATGTGTGGGGTGATTTATGTGTTTATCACTCAATGACAAGAAAACTCCTGACATTTAATGTTGTGTTATATAAAGTAAATCCTTCATTATCATGTATTTTAGATGTAGCTCCAATGAGTTACGGAGATTGATTCAAATCAGTATTTAATATGAGTCTTCATAATGTTTTATCCAAACATTTATAGTCACATCCTTTTATTATATACCTAAGAACAAACATCCATTTTTCTCTCTACATTAAGGAAGAGACAAAACACTAAAGTGTTAGGGATTAGTAGTTGCAGCCATAATGTGTTAGGATATTAGTAGTTTCAAATAATTATAAATTTGAAATATCCTCTTCAGATTAGTAGTTGAAACCATAATGTGTTAGGGTTTGTTTCTACATCAAGGAAGAGACAAACCCCCTTGAATATTTGCGAAAGTATAATATCTTTATTTTAGGATTCCCGCTCCAAAATATTTTAGTATCACAAGTGCCCCTATATGATCTCTACTTGTTCCCTACTTATAGGTTGGCTACCCCTAACCTCAATTTCTAGATCCTCCACTAGTTTTGGGGGGTATAGAAGCCAAAGTTTCCTATAGCATAAAGTTAATTTATTAGGAGAAATTACCTGATGTATAGGGTAGATAGTGAAGCCAAGTTTTTAATTTTTCCCATATTCTACGGACAAGAGCTCTAGAAGAAAAGATCACAAACCAGAACCAGTGCCACCACCAACAGCATTAAATACCAAAAATCCTTGCAATGCAGAGCAGTTATCTGCTAACTTTCTCACGCGTTCACGGCATAGATAAGCAATCTCTCTCCCAACTGCAACACAAAACACCAGTGGATATTGAATCTAATTAAACAATGTTCAAATAACAAAAATAGTTGCTTCACTAAAGAAAGTACTAAAAGAATCATTTGCCACACCAAATGAGGTGTCACTGCAAGGTAAAGAAAAAGTGAAAAGAAAAACTTATGAGGTGAAAGAATATATAGGAATAAAGGGAACCATTTTGAGTTTTGAATGCAATAATTACTTAATTAGAAGAAAAAAAATTAGTTGTTTCAAGCACAAGAACACAATTATAGGATCACCTTATGTGTAATTATTTTGTATATATTTATGCACAAGTAGTTTCAAGATTTACCAAATACAATTTTCACTTTATGATAATTGAGCATGGCATCCAAAGAGTACTAACGAAGTTCAAAAATCAGAATATATTATGTACTATTTATAGTAGATAGTTGCAAATAAGATCATCAAGCAAAAGATAATGTTTTAGTTGACGCGTTGTAGCTAGCCAAATTTAGATTGTTTCTCATGGCGACATAATCACATGATAGCATAACAACTGAACATTTCAACTTCGTATATATCAATTTACTTAAACTTGCAAGCAGAATAAAGGCATCAAAATCTGCACTTATCTAACTGAATTAACTATCTTTTGAATGTTATCATAATCACTTCCCTCATGTAGAAGTGTGCCTTGAATCATTTTTCTCTAGATGAGGTAGTAAATATATTTTCTTCATTGAAAAATGAATCATCGCACCGAGTCAAAGGATAACCACACTTCAATTATCTTTCAAATTGTGTTAATCACAATGTTTTGTTTTCAAATGAACAGTTTGAGATAATCACTATATTACGTAGAGTGATTCCATAACTCTAGAGGATTCCTATTTTTTAGGCAATATTTCTTCACTTCGACTTAGAAATACAAGTACACAACATAGTTTATAAATAATACCTCCAGTTACAATGTAGTGGTGTCTAGTGTTGAATTCAAAGTATGTACACTTCAAGCCCAAGAACACTCTGAATTGTAAAGTGGATATTACCAACTGATAGAAGAGGAAGATAGAACATAAGATTTTTGGTGTCAAAAACAGAGTTCACAAGTACCATTGGTACCAATGAACAGACAATCCAGTAGCCGTTGGATTGTTTCTGCCGATCGCAAAGTTCATATTTAACGTCCGATTAGAAGTGATTCGACGAATCCACATGAGTCGATCCAACAGTCCTGATAATCAAACTTGTTGGGTGATAACGATCCTTACTCCAATTGCATCATCACACCCATTTGATTTGGTTTTTATGACAAAATGAAAGTGATGTGAATCAAGAATTAGGGGTTATTTTTAGTCTTTCTTTAACTCTTAGTGTTGAGAAGATGTTATGTCTATAAAAAGGTTAGTTTAAACATACATGTACCTAATTAATGTTATCATGCTATGTCAAACAACATATATCCTTCTTTTGTTCTAAAATATACAACCTATTCGTGTGATATAATCCACTAAAAATATATTATATAACATCAAAACACAATCTAAGGTCAAAACAAGAAAAAATACACTAGCTAAATTGCATAAAATCATTACAAAAACTCTCAAATAGACATTTTAACAAACACCCACAAGGCAAAAGTACATCAAAAGCCAGATCTTGACAAAAAAATCACAATCACAAATAGACATTGAATTAAAAACAACAACGTACTAGCAGAGATGTACTAACCTTTGCGAGTCTTCAGCTTGATCGAAGAGAGATATGAACGCCAACGTTGATCGAAGAATGACTGAGCGAGGCCGAAGACTTGAAATGGCGGAGGAAGGGTTGTTGGAGAACTAAATAGAGAGAGAAGAGTGTGGTCATGAGGGTACGATTGGTTTTCCCCTTTCGTGTCTCTGGGCGTCCTTGAATGTGAGAGAGAGAGGAGAGACCGAGAGCGGGAGATTGAGAATGAGGAGAGAGAGACCAGGAGACTAAAAAATTGAGAGGGTTACTATTTTGTAAGAGTATTTATATTTTATTAAGTGCACTTAATTTTGGCACACTTAAAAATAGTGCCAAAATTTTGGCACTGTTTTAAAGTGTGCGAGATTATCATTAAACCGTGCCAGAATTCGGCACAGTTTTAAACTGTGTCAGATTTTTAATATCAATGTGTGCCAAATTGTTGTTTTTGGTGTAATTCCTTATGGGGAATTTTTTACTTGTTGCCTCAGGACCTAGAACTTAGGTTGGATTGCCATTAGTAAAAACAACGGTATTGAACAGTCATTTGGGTGAGTTGGTATGTGCGTAGTCCAAAGGCTTAGGACTATGTTCGCCTCCAATAATTGTGTTTTGATATTTTTGGTTCGAGGGATATACCGAACCAATAGTCCTTTATACAGGGACGAGATGTACTGGGACTAGATAGCAGAGTATGCATGCACCGCAGCGGTGTCTCGCGGTGTAATATTGTCTATATATATAATAGAGTGAATGCATATATAAATTATGATATTATCTACTGTTTGATTTAAGTGGGCATGAGAGATAGTGGAATCTAAAATTAATTAAGTTTAAGAACACTTAATTATATTAAGAAATGAAATAATACATATTTATTACATGTATTACGAAGGATATACGTGGGATAGATAAGGGTCATGGTTAGTTGACATAGTGTTACAATCTAGTGAAAGTAGGAATAGTAACTACAATAATTTGGAGATACGTTAGTCGTGCACACTAGACGAGAGGTGAGAATATCAAGAGAGAGACCTAAAATTTAACATGCATATAATAATTTCTAATTGTAGCATTTATTCACTTGCGCTTTTTAAAATATTTTACAATCGGGCTCGGACCCATTTCCTTGCATATTCTCTTCTCTATTGTATCTTGTACATCAGGTGTCCAGTATCAGGGATGCCGACATCAAATATGGATGTCTCGACGGGTTATATGTTCTAATGGAGATGCAAACTATGTTTAGACACTTTTAATCTATTTATTCATTCATCTGTTGTATTTACTTTCATTTAGGACATGTTGCCCAGGATTCTAAATGTTGTAATTAGTTGTGTCAATACTGTGGATATCACTTTTATTTGGTGGTAATGATATACTTAAACTGGAGAGTTTATTCCAGTCCCATTTATTCCTATTACGTTTAGTTCAGTTATGATGTGATGTTACTAAATTATTATTCCGTATTATGGAATGGTATTAACTAAATTAAAAATGGAAAAGTTTTGACACTAGTTTAATTATTTATTTGGTGATTTAATAAAGAAATTGTTTTTCGACATGGATGTTCTGATTTAATTTAATAAAGGACTGATCACCCGATATTTAATTAGGCGGGGTGTCACAGGTGGTATCAGAGCATCAGGTTCTAGTGTCCTTAGTATCTGTACCGCTTTTTATGTTTCAGCGTAGCGTTCTTTGATGTAGATCCTTATTATTAGGATGTTGTATTCCTCTGTGTATTACGATTTACATGCTCCTGCCTAGAAATATAAGTGATATAATTCTTATATGAGATCGGTCGGGCATCGATGACTAGCAAGGGTCATTAGAAGAATAGCAGGAAGAGGACTCATCCAAGGATATAGAGTGTTTAGGAATTTGTGTTTGAGATAGAACCCACTAAAATTGGTATTCAGGCTGAGGATAATAAAGAAGAAGTTCAGGAGATATAGTTTCTCAAGAACGGTCATGGAAGACGTTTGTGCTGTTCCAAACGTACCCAACACTGTCAGTGAAAGGTGAGGGAGTTGGAAGGACTCTTGAGAAGGAATAAATTCAAAGACAATTATATAGGGTGAAGTGTAGTAAACACCCGGGACTTGAAAATATCGAACGAAATTTTTGCTCATAGGAGAAATCTAAAGTGCTGAGAGATAGACATCGCATATAAAGAAGAATGCGTGAAGCTAAAATGAGAAATTTGGGTATGGCTCGATCGTAAAATCGTCGATCTGCAATTTTAATAGGGATGTGAAAGAATGTCAAAACTTATTACATATGGGAAAGAAAGAAAAGCCAACGCTAGACAGAAGTAAGCTAGCTTAATGTCCTCATTACCCAACAAAGAAGGGGTATATCGAAGATAAGAATAGTTCATTATTGTGAATGGACTTATAAGTTACTTAATCAAATACGGATGGAAATTTGGCAAAGATGACTACGTTCAATGTCTCTAAGAAATTTGTAACAGCTTTCAGAAGAAAGGGAGCCCATAGGGTTGGGAAAACCTAACTGAAAGGAAAGATTGAATTAAATTGTGATAGTGATACATTACGACCAGGTATACCATGTACGGGACCTATTTAAATCCTTACTAAGCGGCGATGAATTCAGCTAAGACCAGAGAGGTTGACTATGTGTTTCATGGGACTAGTATAGCCAAATGAACAACGATGATAGAAATTAGGAGCTAAGACTGCTCGGTTCGAGATAAGGACATTCCAAAATAGTCACCGGGACTAGTGACGAGGGAATGACAGGGGAATGTGTAGAGAGAGACACTACTAGTGTTGAATGCGTCCGCGTTGAGAAGTGAGACCGATAAGTTTGGGAATGGTAAACCATGCCAGTTAGGCATAACAACCGGAGGAGTGAGATTTCCTGCAGAGAAATTGGGTCAAGAGAATTGGTGTGAGTCCTAGAAATCTTGGGCCAACATTTCAGTGATGGGCGTGTAAGTTGCAGAATAGAACAATTTGCCCACTACGAGGAGGGGAAAACTATTGGATGAAATCCTATATGTATTATGATTGCATATTCTCATGGGTCGTGTTGGTAGCTAAGTGTTGGACCCTACAATTGGGTTAGACTGGTCAAGTTTTATTTCACCCTTATGAGTAAAGAGTTAATTCAAGTGTCATATGTGTGTCACAATATATATGAAATGTTAAAACTAAAATTCACGTGCGATTTTTGTTTAGTGGGTACATTAGTTTTAACAGGCGGTTTGCAAACGTATCTATATTTGATAATGGGACTTTTTGATGTCACCTGTGATTGAGCCGGGTGGGCACTAAGAACATATTTTATCGTTATAATTTACTACTACATTGAATTAGCAAAGTAGATCTTATTATGGAAATGTGTAGTGGTTAATTATCGAATGTTTGAACGATAGTAGATTGAGTGATAAGACTATCATGCCAGATATTCAGAGTGAATAATATAACTTTGGTGAGGCTCCACCTGAAATAGGGTTGGGTATATATATATATATGGCATCGTAGACTTCAGTGAGTATGTTATATAGTAATATGTGATCCCGGTGCGTAGGGATTTATTTACTGATGTGACTCAGGATACATTTTGTTCTTTATCGAATAAGGATATATAACTTATCGAGAACTTGAGATAGTGAGAGCGCCATGTTTCATGTTATTTCCAAGGGACATAAGTAGATTTTTTTAACATACGGAGATTGTGGAAAGGTACATATTATTGACCGAGGGCCTTACGGATCTCGGAAACTGACTATGTTAGGTAGTAATGTATCGGGGGGTTCCTTGTTTGATTTTTCTTTGCGATACATCCAATGAATGAAATAAGAAAACGTCGGGAGTTGGAGAGAAGTTTGGTCGATAGTACATGGGTTTCGTACTTTGGTCATTATACACATACAAAAATATAATTGAGAGCTGATAATTCTATTATGAATTAATGCCGGCAGAATCGCCTAGTACAGGTATCATTATGAATAGAACAATGGCACGAGAATTGACTTAAGAGTGGTATATATCATTGGTGCAATAATGCGCGAGACATAGGGTGTATGGGTGCCCTGGGTGATTAAATCAGGCAGTGGATTATGATTGTCGTGTGAATTCGACAACATTTAGTCAGGGAAGTCGAAGCTTATTCCGTAAGATTTGTCAAAAGCTTACGTTTCACAAGAAACTAATTTTTAGAGAGGGGAAAGGACTTGTGACATGCAGTGAGGCAAAGTCACATGGATCACGATTAGAGGTACATTTGAGAGAATATAAGATGTATCATGTTATAAATGACAGTGGTGATGGGATGCAATGAAGAGAAATATTATAAAATTCGTTTTGTAATGGGTAACATGTCTATTGGTAAAGAGTAGATCATCCGAAACCTGTGGGGATTTCTGTACCAGTAAAATGGGAAAACATTCTATGAATTTTATGTAACACCCCGTATTTTTGTACATTCAATATTCAATTAATTCGAGAATTTTAAATTACTTGTGTGTTGTAATTTTAATTGAATTAATTATGGCAATATATATATATTTAAATATTAATCGGGGAGTAAATGGTTAATATTTAGGGAAATTTATTTACTAAGTAAATAGTAATAATTTAATTACATCATTTCGGGTATTAATGACGGGATATGCACTTATCTCAACCGGGAGTCGGTATAGACTAAATTGGGTGTGAAATAAGGATTTTTATAAATTAATTCGGATGTCAATTCTGAGTGCGCGGTTGAGTCCGGATGGGTTGAGATAGTCAGAAAAGAGTACCCGGGGGTAGTAATTGAGTCTCGGGGTATTTTTGGGCATAGCCGGGCCCACACGGGGTGAGTTGGGCCACTTTAATTAAGCCCATTAGACTAAAAACGGGATTAAGGGTTTTTAACCTAGTTGAGAAATTAAGGAATGGTAGCCAACATAACTCTAAACCTAGGGCTTGAGAGGGGATTTGGGGAAAAGCAAATCAAGAGCAAATTGGAGGTTATTAGAGCCAAATTAAGGGGCATCAACAACGGATCAGACACTACGAACACTTACAGGCAAGTGGTTAACTGTTGTGATTTCTAAAAGTTTGATAATCAATTCATATCATAGTAATGTGTGTATCATTTTGGGTGTGTCACAAAAATCTAAATTGGGTTTTTGTAAATTTATATACCTTAATGGGATTAAGGGGGAGATTGATCGTGTTTATGATTCTAGAATGTAGAGAACTGAATCAGATGTTAAAACCACTAAGAGTAGATGGTTAGTTGCTGTTAAAATAATTGAAATTCGTATTGGGGATTTGAAACCCGGATAATACCCAAATCGGGAAAACCTTGGAATTTATGGATATTGATGATGAAATTAGGTCTATGAGATGTTTAGACCCTTTCCTTACATAGAGGATGTGTTATTGGTATTTGGGTAAGGGCTTAGGTTGAGAATTTAAGCTTAAAGGTTCGTCCATGGCTGACAGTGGTTGGGGAAGATGAATACTGGAATGATCGATCGATCGACCAGGGGGGATCGATCGATCGATGATGGTGAAATCTGGGCAGTTCGGCCAGTTTGTTATATGAAGGGAAATTTTATTAAAAGTTATGTTTCATACATTAATAAGTGATAAATAATTATGAAACAAATATTCCTAGCAATTATGGGAGAAAGTAATTGGGACTAGGATAAATTTATGTGGGGCACTTAATGGATGAAATTGAGAGGTTTTATTCCAAAATGGTGAAATACGGATTAAGTGAGTGAGTCCGGGTATATTGGATAAGTGACGCCAAGGTAGTGAATTAAGTTTGGAGATAATCTAATTAATTTAGAGTCGGGATATAGACTCGGGAAATGTTTAATTTCGGGCCAAGTGAATTGAGTCCGGGTATGTTAATAATTATAGGCAAATATAATTGGGAAATTTATAGAAATAAAGGTGTGACACATTGTAGGCGAAAATGTGGGTATGATATTATGAGATGTAAATTGGACCAAGTGAGCGAGTCCGGGTATGTTGGTTAAGTGACATCAAAGTGTTAAATTAATTATTGAGAGAGAGTAATTAATTTGGAGTCAGAACATACACTCGGGAAGTGACATCAAGGTATTAAATTAATAAGTGTGTTAATTAATTTAATTGGAGTCAGACCATAGACTCGGGGAAAATATTATATAAATTGAATTATGAGTTAAATATATTAGAGTCGGACCATAGACTCGGAGAGACGATAAATTATTAAGTGAGAAAATTAATTACGTTGAGTCGGGCCACAGACTCAGGAAATTTCGAGCAGTGTACGGGATATTTAGTACACGGTAAAGACAGGGTTTATAATATATATATATATATATACACGTGTATACATTGTGTGTGATATTAAATTACAGGCAGTGTACGGGATTTTGAGTACACAGTAAAGTCGGGGTTTATATTATATATATACGGTACAGTGATAGTATATATATACGTGTTTATATTGTGTGTGATATTAAATATTAGTGACTAGGTATTTATTCAATTTAAATACTCTAATGCTATCAAGGGAGGTTGCGCGATGTGGGTGAATCCCCTAGCTTGAGGAGTAGGGCGAGTATATCCCCAGGTCATAGCGTCCGGTATGTATGGGTGAGAGACTTATCTCACTTTCAGGGAAGGAATATGACCGCCTCCACTACGTTTATATTTTGCGCCAGGTTGGTGAGCGATTCCAACTTAGGGAACTAGGTTTTGTGAGCACACCTAGTGAGATAGCATTTTAGAGGAAATCATCCGGTGAGGGTTTACTCGAAAGGATGGATACACGTATGATATATGTGTGGATGTTAGTAAAGGTACGTATAATATGGTAGCAAATATTATATGTAGGAGATAATACAGTGTGTGATGTATTTACTTTATATAACTCGGGTTACAGTTATATGCTGTTAATTAATGAGAAATTAATTAAGTAATCATTTGTGGAAATAATACAGAGTGTGACGTATTAAATTTATATAACTTGTGTTACGGTTATATGATATTCGTTAAGAAGGAATTAATTAAGTTAATCGTGAAATAACTTATAATTCGGGAAATCATTATACTTGGGTTAGAGTAGTATGGCAAGGGAAGGTTATACCAGGACTAGTTGGACGGGGTAGCACAACTAGGTGGGGTTAAGGTAACCGGTAGGTGTGCACAATAGTGGAGGGGTGAGATTGTCCACAAGGGAGTGCGACACTAACTTAAATATGAAGCGCATTCATGCATTTTAAATTACTGCAGTTAATTCACTTGCTAAATATTTTCAAAATGTTTTGGGTTCTAACCCTTGCTATAAAACTATTTTCAAAACCTTTTAGGTGTCCAGCCACAGGGACGCCAAGATTGATATTCTATTCCAGGGACACGGTGCTGCGGCATATGTGGATGCTAACAGGAGTTTGGATTAGACGCATCATTCATTCATTCATTCCTAGAGTAGGAATCTTATATCAGTTTCAGTTTTATTTAGGGCATGTCGCCCAGACTTCTCAGTACAGTTTTCAGGTGTATTTATTCAGGTGTTGAATATTTGTATTGGATTATTTCTTTGGTAGCCGGTGATTTATTCGGCAAGTTGTGTAATTATGATTCGGTTTATTTTCATTCAGTTGTGTGAATGGTTTATATTTTAATTCCGCATGTACTGTTTTGGTTTAATTAAAAAGTTAAAATTGGCACCAGCTTTTGGAGTACTAGGTGGTTAGTAAGTTTTAAAAAGTTTTCGACAGTGATGCTAAGGATGATCCAACTGGGATTCCTGTTTTAATTTGGTATAGGACTGATCACCCTGTATTTTATTAGGCTGGGTGTCACATTTTATCGCGAAGGTAACTACTTCCTGGAGGGATATGATCCTATATCCTATGTGGGTGATAGTTGATCATTTAATCGTAGTAGCTCATATCATGACAGTTAGGACTGATCGTACTACGGGACAATATGCGTCGATCTTTATAGCCGAGATAGTGAGGTTATATGGGTTTACCGCTTGATATCGTGTATGATTGGGACAATGTCTTCGTCTTTCGATTTTGGAAGAGTGTTCACGAGGACATAGGTACCGAGTGGTGATTGAGTATGGATTATCATCCGAAGATGAATGGGCAAAACAAGCAGACTAACTAGATGTTAGAGAATAAATTATATGTGTACCCTTGGATCTTAGGGGAGGACGAGAGAAATCCCTTCCACTAGTGGAGTTTGCGTACAATATCTCATATACATTCACTTTTGGGCGTGATGAGAGTTGAGGTATGCCACGGTAAGCCTTGTTGTTCTCTTGCTTGTTAGTTAAAGGTGGGGGCTAGGTATTATTGCGAATATTAGAGATGAGTTGATACTTAGTATAGACTATGTGTAAAATATATATTGCACATATAACCTACTTGTGTGCGATTATCGCGAGACGTGATCATATGTATCTAAAGAACGATTAATTTACTAAATAGTAGAAGGCAAGAACCTACATGACAAGGTAACCTAGAGTTTAAAACAAACATACGTGAGGTGTTCATTATTAAGGGTATTTGATAGCGTACCGTATGGGTGATACGGAGTATTTTACTTGTAAGCACAAGGATGCGATGTGCAACATATAGTCAGAGTTGTTCTTATCTGGTATACTTTTTTCGAATTTCGGGACGATATTTCGTTGTAAGGGGGGGAAGTATGTAACACCTCGTATTTTTAATGATTTCTAAAATGGCATTAATTAGACCTAATTATGGCATAATTGAAAATTAATATGGATTTAAATATGTGATTTATGTTGAATATTACTTAGGGTTCGTTTCATACAAAAGTGGGCAAATGGAGTGCATGACAAATTTTTCCATAATAAAATTTGCCATGGCAAAATTTGTGAGGGAAAGTCCTATAATTTGTCACATAAGGTTGTTTGATAGGATTAATTTTCTAGGTGGCAAAAGTGGGTTGGTTGATAGCATTAATGGAAAATAAAAACAAAAAACAATTTAGAACAAAAAAACAATTTATGAATAAAAAATAGTTTTTTATAAAATAACAAGCTTTAACAAAAAAATAGTTTTTTAAGAATTTTTTTTTTAACGAAAACAAAAATGTTTTAACAAAAAAAAAACAGTTTAAACAGAAAAAAATAGTTTCAACGAGAAAAAAACGTTTATTTAGAAAAACAGTTTTTAAGAATAAAAACAGTTTGGGAAAAAAAACTGTTTAGAACGATTTTTTTTAAAGCAAAGCAATTGTAACAAAAAAACAGTTTTTAACAAAAAAAACAGTTTCAATGAAAAAACAGTTTTTAACAAAATAAAAACTGTTTTAACAAACAAACAAACAGTTTAAAAAAACGATTTTAACAAAATAAAAACATTTTTAACGAAAAAATAGTTTTTAACAACAAAAAAAAGAGTGTTTACGAAAAAAAAAAACGTTTCTTTTAAAAGAAAAGTTTTAACGAACAAAAAATAGTTTTTTTAATATTTTAAAAAAGGATGGTAAATTTGTGGGGAAATTTTGCTTTGCTATATAGGTAAGCAAATTTTATCAACAAAAGTGAGAAAATGATGGCAAATTTGTATGCGAACATGGGTATCCATGAAAAAATTTCCATGGAAAATAATGGTCATCAAACACACAAAAAAGTGGGCAAATTTGTGATTTGCCACCATTTGCCACATTTTCCATGGCAAATGTGGCCTATCAAACAGACCCTGATGATGCCGGAATCAGCACCACCAGGTGAGGTGTTTACAAGCTCAATATATGAATAACAATGGCAACACAGTTATATAAAGAGATAAGAGAAGGAGATGAGGATAAGAGGAATCAGCACCGGAATATAGGTGGTTCAGCCAATCTGGCCTACGTCCACTATGAGTGTGTGTGAGCTATATCACTAAAAGAAGGCACTAATGGCCATGGATACAACCTCTCAAAATCTCTCTCTCTCTACAATATATTTAGACAGAGTTTCAGTTAGGGTTTTTATATCTGGGATCCTTTTGCAAGGTAGGGGATGATCCCTATATATAGTGCCTAGGGGGTGTAATGTACCCCCTATGCATGTGGTGAGCATGTGTGTGGTAGCCTCACTAATGTGGGAGTGCCATCTGTCACTGTCACATGCAAGTAATGATGATGAAATATTCTCCCCACATGTGGAGAATAATCTTGTTACAACTGATTTATGCCCATGTGTCCTTATCCAAATGTTCAACAAATGCTCGGCTGCAATGTTGAGGGATGACCTCGGCCTAGGAGAGGCGAGCTGTAGAGGCTTGATATTCGTTCAATCCGAGGTGTCATAGGGAGTCTCGACCTGATCTCAGCCTAGTCATTATGCTGGGTCGGCCCCAGCCGAGGTAGCAATAGTCCATGCTGGCTATTATTAAGGCCTCTTGTGACCTCGGCCCAAGTCGAGGTTGAACCGGTTCCAAGAGGGTTATCAAGGCTCCTTGTCACCTCGGCCTGCCCTAGGCCGAGGTTACGATACCTAGGTATATTGGAATACGGTTGATGCCTGTGATGCGCGCAGTGCCCATTGGTGCAAAGGGATGTGTCGGCCTGGGCCGAGGTTGGTCTGGCCGAGGGATGATATCGTGGGCCCATGGCCTACATAGGGTCAATCAATGTCTCGGCCATCATCTCGGCTGAGGTTGGTGTCTGTGGGCCGAGGTACCACTTGGGACATATCAATCACCCCCCAGCCTTTAGTCATATGCGAGAGCAAGTGGCTAGGGGATTGCTTCACCTCCGAGGCCGGTCCGTCCCAAGGCTAATACCTGCATGACACCTGTCCCAAGCTAGGGAGTGCCAACTTGGCTGGCGTGTGCTGTCAGTTGTCCCTTGGGTTTCCCTAGGCAATGATGGGCCTTAGGAAGTGTTCCCAAGTATTTAAGAGTTTAAACCCTTCCTTTCTCTTTCTTCTTCCTCATTTCTCTCCCGCGCACACTGTTCTTGCAAAATTCTCTCAAAATCTTCTTCAATCCCGTGCTCTTCTGCAGAAGCCTTCATCGATTTTCTTACAAGTATTCCTCATCTCACTCATCGATTCATTTTCTAGGTACTTCTTCCTTTCCATTTCATCTGTTTCTGGTATTTGGTTTGCATTTTCCGGCGTATTTTTGAGTTTTCCGGTGAATCTTTGAGTTTTTCGGCGAGCTCCATTAACTCAGGCGAACTAGGTTTTCTTTAAACTTCTATGTTCGATCTTTAAACTCCTCTATTTTATAAGCAAGTCCTGTTTATAGCTTAGGAAGTTATCCCAAGTTTAGGGTCGTCCCAAGTTTATGGTTGTCCTCTGATGCTCAGACCCTTATACCAGCTTCTTGAGGATTTCCCCTCTCTTAGAGAGAAGACCTTAGAAAAAATTAGGCAAATAGAGAGAGCTCAGGAGGAAGCTCGTAGGTCCCAGGAGTTCCCTATTAGACCTATCTTTCCCCCACCTCTGAAGGTGGTATATCCTGATCCTCCTGAGAACTTTTACCAGACAGACGTCTCTGCCAACCCATTGCCGATGTCTGAGTCTGAGTCTTCCACCTCAGACCCCATGTCTGTGGACTCTTTCCAAGAAGCGATGGATTTTACACCCCGGACTGGTCAGGACCCTGACCAGGCCGAGGTCTCCAACCGAGCTTCGTCCCAAAATGGCTCAAGCACCTCAGATTCTTCTTCAGAGGTTGAACTTATTGAGCCAAGTGTGGTTGTACCACCCATTCTTGATGCCATCCCTCTGTCGGCCGTTACAGGGGCTGAGTTTGCTCAGAGGTTCCCTGGTCACCCATCTACGTCTGCTCCAGCCGACGTTGAGCTTGACGATGATGAGGATGCTGAAAGTGATGTTGACATCTCTGAAGCAGCCGAGTTCGAGAGCACAGTCACTGAGGTAGATCTTATGTGCTTTACGTACTTATACTCCATTAGTCCCTCAATCAGATTAAGGAGACCTCTGAGGGAAGAGAGGGCCTACCATGGCCGAGATGGAGAAATCTGCTTGTACGAGCAGATGTTTAAGTTAGGGTTTCGCCTACCCATCCATCCTGTCATCAGATCCATTCTCTCTTTTATCAACTTGGCCCCCTCGCAGCTCTCTCCCAATGCTTGGAGAGTCATTATAGGGGCCATTATCTTGTGGAGGGCAGTCCACCACTCTGACCTCCCAGTTCAGGTCTTTGCTGGTTGCTATGTCCCTACCTCAGCCAAAAACCATCCGAGCTACTATCATTTTGTGGCTCGGAGGCCTGAGAAAAAGATGCTCCAGGTGACTCAGACCTCCAATCACAATTGGAAACCCCGCTACTTCTTCGCCTCAGGGCCATGGGAGTTTGGCTCATCTGTTCCTTCTTCCACATTTGAGCCGAGGATACCCCTCAAATGGGGCAAGGTCAGCATGTCTGCAAGGACCGATCCTGGTCTAAGTCTTCAGAATAGCAAAAAGGAGAAGGCCCTGCAAGACCAAGGGGCACATGGTTTGTTTATTAAGTTTGAGCATTTGCTGACCCCTCAGTTTCTCTCAGGGACGAGCCTGGGTGGGAGCCCCCTTGTTGACTTTGGTAAGGATTTTTCTTTTTCAAGTTTAACCTCTGAACTCATTTATATCTGATCTCTAACCCTTATCTTTTAACTTTTGCAGAGAGACCACCAGGTATCCCAGACGAACTGTGGGAGATGGAAGCTCCAAGTTTGGCAAGGCTTGCGAAGAAGGTTGGTCTGAATGCACCTCCTCCAGCTCCCACTACATCTAAATCCCAATCTTCAAAGAAAAGGGCCCCGAGGTCCCGACCTCTGAGGATCAGAGGCCGACCTCGAGGCAAAAATAAGACCTTAGACACTGCGATCCCCATCTCAGCCAACACCCTGACGGCTCATCTGGACCAGCTGAAGCTTACTGATAGCGTGGTTGGTAACAGCAAACAGGCCATGGACGCACTCGCCTCTGTGATGACTGAGGCAGACAAGCGTTTTTACAGAGCCATGGACACCTCCATGATGGTTGAGTTCGGCCTTCACAGAGCCGTCCAGGTATGACTTATTTCTTTTGTCAATAATTTTATAAGTGCAACGTCTGATTTTACTCCCATATAACCTCTTCATTAACTGTGCAGGGTGTGACTGCCATGTACCAACTGTCTAACTGAGCCATGAGGAAATTGCCCCTCATTCAGAAGGGGCAGGAGGCTGAGAAGGTCGAGAGCGCCCTGAATGCCGAGGTTGACCGCCTGAAGACAGAGTTGCAGAACTCTGAAAATAAGGCCAAGGGTTTGGAGAAAGACATCTCAATGCTCATCCAAAACCACGCCAAGGCCCTGAAGGATAAAGATGATGCTCTGCAGCAGAAGGTCAACGCGGTTGTGAAGGCTGCCCTTGCAGATGCCTCAGAGAAAATAATTTCTAACTACAAAGTCTCTGAGGAGTTCTTGGGTTTTGGTTTTGAATACCTCTAAAGAGGTATCAAAGCCACTACCAAATGGGCCGAGGTTAGAGAGAAGGAGGTCGGCACTATAAAGTCCTCCGACTTTGTGGGCCTCGGCTTCGCCGACCCTCAATTTGCCCAGGCACTGCAAGAGGTAGAAGACGAGGCCGCTGCCCCAGTCGATACTGCAACTCTGGGAGGGACCGAGCTCGGAGGGACAGATCCTGTTGATGAGGTGGCCGAGGTTACTAATACTGAGCAGACCAATCCGGCCGAGACTGTCAATGTCCCCCCCCCCCCCCCCCCCAACCAGGAGTGATTTATAACAACAAACATTTTGTAATTTGTAGTTTGTAATATTGAACATCATATGTAATCTCTTCGTTTTACTGAATGCCAATCCTCTTATTTTGATCTCTAAATGCCTTTGAATGCTGTATGATCTCTGAATACTATATGATCTATGAATGTTGTATGATCTCTGAAGTCATTACTTAATATGATGTGCTCATAACCAACTTCACCAAATTAATGATGTTAAGGGTTTGAGGTCATCTAACCCAGGTGTCTGAGCTCAGACCTCGTCACCACCGAGTGATGTTATGAGGGTCTGAGGTCATCACCTAAGAGGTTAGCCTCATAATAAATATCACCAAATTAATGATGTTCAGGGTCTGAGGTCATCTAACCCAGGTGTCTGAGCTCAGACCTCGTCACCACCGAGTGATGTTATGAGGGTCTGAGGTCATCACCTAAGAGGTTATCCCCATAATAAATATCACCAAATTAATAATGTTCAGGGTCTGAGGTCATCTAACCCAGGTGTCTGAGCTCAGACCTTGCCACCACCGAGCGATGTTATGAGGGTCTGAGGTCATCACCTAAGAGGTTAGCCTCATAATAAATATCACCAAATTAATGATGTTCAGGGTCTGAGGTCATCTAACCCAGGTGTCTGAGCTCGGACCTCGTCACCACCGAGTGATGTTATGAGGGTCTGAGGTCATCACCTAGGAGGTTAGCCTCATAATAAATATCACCAAATTAATGATGTTCAGGGTCTGAGGTCATCTAACCCAGGTGTCTGAGCTCAGACCTCGTCACCACCGAGTGATGTTATGAGGGTCTGAGGTCATCACCTAGGAGGTTAGCCTCATAATAAATATCACCAAATTAATGATGTTCAGGGTCTGAGGTCATCTAACCCAGGTGTCTGAGCTCAGACCTCGTCACCACCGAGTGATGTTATGAGGGTCTGAGGTCATCACCTAAGAGGTTAGCCTCATAATAAATATCACCAAATTAATGATGTTCAGGGTTTGAGGTCATCTAACCCAGGTGTCTGAGCTCTGACCTCGTCACCACCGAGTGATGTTATGAGGGTCTGAGGTCATCACCTAAGAGGTTAGCCTCATAATAAATATCACCAAATTAATGATGTTCAGGGTCTGAGGTCATCTAACCCAGGTGTCTGAGCTCAGACCTCGTCACCACCGAGTGATGTTATGAGGGTCTGAGGTCATCACCTAGGAGGTTAGCCTCATAATAAATATCACCAAATTAATGATGTTCAGGGTCTGAGGTCATCTAACCCAGGTGTCTGAGCTCAGACCTCGTCACCACCGAGTGATGTTATGAGGGTCTGAGGTCATAACCTAAGAGGTTAGCCTCATAATAAATATCACCAAATTAATGATGTTCAGGGTCTGAGGTCATCTAACCCAGGTGTCTGAGCTCGGACCTCGTCACCACCGAGTGATGTTATGAGGGTCTGAGGTCATCACCTAAGAGGTTAGCCTCATAATAAATATCACCAAATTAATGATGTTCAGGGTCTGAGGTCATCTAACCCAGGTGTCTGAGCTCGGACCTCGTCACCACCGAGTGATGTTTTGAGGGTCTGAGGTCATCACCTAAAAGGTTAGCCTCATAATAAATATCACCAAATTAATGATGTTCAGGGTGTGAGGTCATCTAACCCAGGTGTCTGAGCTCGAACCTCATCACCACCGAGTGATGTTATGAGGGTCTGAGGTCATCACCTAAGAGGTTATACCTATGTAATATCTCTGATCTAAGAATGGAACAAGGACTGGTTATGGAAACTGATCTTTATTAATAACCTCTTCTCGATAAGATGGTACATTTACAAATTACAAATCCTATGCAACATCATATGTAATATCTCTTCAGGTGGTCAGCATTCCATGGGTTAGTGAAAGGTTCTCCTTCTAGGTTTTCTAGTCTGTAAGTGCCGGGCACAACCTCTTCTGTTACTTTGTAGGGGCCATGCCAGTTTGGGTGTAGCTTGTTTGTCTTCTGTAGGGTCTTCTTTAGCACTAGGTCTCCCACTGCAATGGGTCTTGACTTCACCCTTTGGTTGTAGAATCTCGCTGCCCTCTGCTGGTAGGCTGCTTTCCTGACCTCTGCGTCTTCTTTTCTCTCTTCAATAAGATCCAGGTCTAGCCTTCTCCTTTCCCTATTACTGTCAGGGTCGTAGGTCTGAATCCGATGAGTTGGTAGTCCTACTTCCGTTGGTATGACGGCTTCTGAGCCATGTGCCGGCATGAATGGGGTTTCTCCTGTGGGTGTCCTTGCTGTGGTCCTGTAAGCCCATAGCATAGAGTAGACCTCTTCTATCCATCTCCCCTTCGCGTCTTCTAACCTCTTCTTGATTCCATCCAAGATAGTTCTATTCGTGACCTCGGTCTGGCCATTTGCCTGAGGCCGACCAAGAGATGAGAAGAACTGTTTAATCCCCACACTTTGGCAATACTTCTCTAAGGAGGATTTCTTGAACTAGGTCCCATTGTTCGAGATGAGCGTGTTTGGGAGGCCATATCTACAGATGATGTTCTTCCAGATGAACTGAAAGGTCTTCTGCTCTGTAATTGTTATCATCGGTTCTGCCTCTACCCACTTTGAAAAGTAGTCAATGGCAACTATCAAGAATCTATAGTTGTTGACAGCTCTTGGCAAGGGTCCTACTAAGTCAATTACCCATACCGCAAATGGCCATGGAGAAGAGATTGATGTCATAGGCTGACGAGGTTGATGAGGGATAGCGACGAACCTCTGACATTTTTCACACCTCTTCACATAGTCAGCAGCGTCTTTAGACAATGTCGGCCACCAGTATCCCTGAGTGATGATCCTCTTGGCTAAGGGCCTTCCCCCTATGTGGCTAGAGAAAAAGCCCTCATGAACCTCCTGCAAGACCCGGGGTACCTCCATGGGATGCACACATCTGAGGAGGGGCAAGAGAAAACCCTTTTTATACAAGACATCTCCTACTAATGAGCACTTGGCAGCCCTGTATCTCAACTTTCTTCTTTCCAGCCTGGACTCAGGTAGCTCCCCCTCTCTTAGGTATCTGACGAGTGGGTCGATCCATGAATCTCCTAGGTTAACATTGTGACAAGGACTACATACCTCGTCCTCCTCGATGCTCTCCTTTCCTAAGACTTCGATTGGGATGGTCCTTCACTAAATCTGTCTTCATTGCCGAGGCCAGCCTTGCCAACGCATCAGCGTGATTGTTGCTCAGTCTCGGCACTCTCTTCAGTTTGGTTCTTCAAAATATTCTAGCAACCCTCTTACCTTTTTCAAGTACTTGGCCATCCTTTCTTCCTTGGCCTCGTATACCCCCAACACTTGATTGATAACCAATCTTGATTCGTTATGAAGCAGGAGTCACTTTACTCGAAGAGTTGTTGCCAATAAGAGACCTGCTATCATGGCCTCATACTCAGACTCGTTGTTTGAGGCTTGAAAGTTGAATCTCAAGGCGTATTCAATGTTGGCACCATCTGGGGCCGAGAGTATTAGCCCCGCGCCGCTCCCACTGTCACAGGAAGAGCCATTAACGAAGAGGCTCCATACGTCTGCATCTGATGAGAAGACCCCTTCTTTCATAACCCCCTTTTCGAAGAGGTATCGATCCTCCTCATTTTCTTCTACTATGCTTCGAGTTTTTCCTGGGACAACCTCTTCTCGGCCTCGAAAGAGGTACGGCGCAGTCTCTTCCGAATCTCGGAAGACAATTCGGTTCGTCTCTTCGCCACCATCCAAGCCCTTCTCTGTCTCGGCCTCTTCCCAAGTGAACTCTGTGACAAAGTCTGCGAGGGCTTGCCCCTTGATGGTTGTCCTAGGCTAGTAGGTAAGATCATACTCCCCTAGTTCAATGGCCCAAGTCATCAATCTTCCAGACTTCTCAGGTTTGTGCAGAACCTGTCGTAGTGGGGAGTCTGTAAGCATTACCATGGAGTGAGCTTGAAAGTAAGGCTTCATTTTCCTTAAGGCATGTATCAGGGCATAAGCCAACTTCTCCATTCGAGGATAGTTTTGTTCAGACCCTTGAAGGGCCTTACTGTTGAAGTACACAGGCCTCTGGATTCCATCCTCTTCCCGTATGATGTTTGCGCTGATGGCTGACTCAGAGACTGCCAGATACACAAACAACCTCTCCCCCGTGATGGGCCGAGATAGCAACAAGGGAGACCCCAAGTAGGACTTGAGTTGGTCAAAGGATTTTTCACACTCTTCGTCCCACTGGAAGGCCTTTCTCAGAACTTTAAAGAACGGAAGACACTTGTCCGTTGCCCTAGAAACAAACCTGTTAAGGGCTACCACTCTTCTTGTGAGTCTCTGGACATCCTTGATACTCCTAGGAGTCTTCATGTCGAGCAAGGCCTTGATCTTCTCGGGGTTTGCCTCAATCCCCCTATGATTAACGATGAACCCTAGGAACTTCCCGGCTCCTACCTCGAAGACACACTTCGCTGGGTTGAGCTTCATTCTGTACGAGTCCATGACATCAAAGGTCTTCTCAAGGTCGGCTACGTGAGTACACACTTTCAGGATCTTCGTTAGCATATCGCCCACATACACCTCCATGGTCTTACCTATCTGCTCCTCGAACATCTTATTGACAAGACATTGATATGTTGCCCCCGTATTTTTCAGACCAAAGGGCATCACCTTGTAACAGTACGTCCCCTTGTCAGTAATGAAGGCTGTCTTCTCAGAGTCTTCGGCATCCATGAAGATTTGGTTATAACCTGAGTAAGTATCCATGAAACTCATGAGCTCGTGCCCTGCCATTGCATCCACCATCTGGTCTAACCTAGGTAAGGGATAGCTGTCCTTCGGGCAAGACTTGTTTAGGTCTGTGAAATCTACACACATTCACCACTTTCCATTGGCCTTAGGCACAATGACTTCATTTGAGAGCCACTCCGGATAGGTAACCTCTCTTATGAACTCGGCCTCTTCCAAATTTTTCACCTCTTCCCGGATGACCTCATACTTCTCCCTGAAGTAGACTCTTCGCCTCTTCTTGATATGCCTGGCATCTCTGTCCACGTTGAGCTTGTGGGTCATGATCTCAGGGTCGATACCAGGCATGTCTGCGTGACTCCATGCGAAGACACTCTTCCTCCTCCTGAGGAAGTTTATCATCTCTTCCTTGATCCTTGGATCTAGGTCCTTGCCGACCTGGATGGTTTTTTCCAGCTCGTCCTCATTGAGTACGATGGATTCTACCTCTTTCGCGGCCTCGCCCTTCTTCAATTTTGTTTCATCTCTCGGGTCAAGAGTGTCAATACTGTAAGTGGTGGTTGCTCTCTTATGGGCCTCCCTCTCTTCGGCCGAGTTGAAGTAACACTCCCGCGCCGTGGTATGATCCCCTTGCACTTCCCCTACTCCATAAGGAGTAGGGAATTTTAGCATCTGATGGACCGTCGACGGCACGGCTTCAAACTCTTTGAGGGCCACTCTTCCGATGATGAGGTTGTAGGCCGAGAAGACATTTTCGTCCATAACAAAAAAGTTTATCTTCTTGGTCAGCCTCATAGGCCACTCATCCCCCATCCGTACATCCATTTCATACATGCCCAATGGGTGCACCTTCTCACCACTGAAGCCTATCAATGGGTGATGGTAGGGCACCAGCCTTGCCCTGCTAAGACCTAAGCTCTTGAAATAGGGCCAGAACATTACATCTGCTGAGCTTCCCCCATCTATGAGGATCCTCCCTACATTACACCCATGCACCCTTGTTGTAATGACCAAAGGGTCATCATGGGGGGCTAAGATGCCCTTGAAGTCGAGTCTGGAGAACCCCACCACGAGGGTGTCCATGTCTACCTTCTTTCTCTTCTGCACAACGTCAGAAGACGTTAGATTCACAACCTCAGGCTTGGCCACTGACTTGGCCTCTGCTACATGAGACTTCCTATCGGCTACCTCAGAGCCACCTCCTGCGAATCCCCCACATATGGTTCTAACACCAAAGGAGATCATTCCGACCCTCTTCACTGGAGTGTTGTCATCCTTCGGTGGGAGATCCGGGTCATCTCCATCATCTCCCTCTGAGTTGTCGTCCCTTCTGGCCGGGACATCGCCACAGCATCTGTCATTTCTTCTCTTCTTAGGGTCCTCTCTTCCACCCTTCGGGGCCTTTCCATCCACATACTTCCTCAGCTTTCCAGACTTCAGCATCTTCTTAATCTCATCTTTCAAAGCGAAGCATCTGACTGTGACATGGCCATGATCCTGATGGAACTCACACCAGAGGTTTTTGTTCCTCTTATGCGGCGGGTCCTTTAGCTTCTCTGGCCACCTCAGAGCCCGGTCAGTCTTAATCTCATTAAGGATGTGTTCACAGCTCACAATCAGAGGAGTGTAATGAGCAAACTTGTCATCCCCTGACCTCTTCTTCCCCTCTTTCTTGCTTTGGGACCCTCCAGGGCCACTGCGGTTCTCCTCCTCATACTTGGCTGCCATTGCCTCTTCCGCATTCATCACCTTCCCTGTGGGGGACAACAGCTCTGCCATAGACCTAGGGGGTCTTCCACCAGCTTCCACAATAGCTTTCCCTTCTGAAGGCCTCCTATAAGGGTGGTCATGGCTATGCTCTCTTCATAGTCTTCCACCTCCAACTTCTCCTTGTTGAATCTTGCTATATAGTCTCTTAGGCTTTCACCCTTAGCCTGTTTGACATACAAGAGGTGGGTAGTCTTCTTTTGAGGTCTTACCCCAAAGCAGAAGTTGTGGATGAACTACTCAGCCAGGCCCTTGAAGTTTTCGATAGAGTTCTTTGGAAGAGAAGTGAACCAACTATGAGCTGCCCCTGTCATGGTCCCTGAGAAGGCCCTACACTTCATCTCATTAGGGATAGAGTAAATATCTGCTACTGACTGATACATTTTGATATGGTGCACAGGGTTAGTACTGCCATCATATTTTGGAGTCACTATAGGAGGCTTGAACTTCACTGGGGTTGGGAACCCCACTATCCTAGATACAAACGGGGAGCCCTCAGAGTAGCCCCTCTGTAATGGGTCCCTGCTCTTTATGAGGTCCCCTATCTTCTCCTCGAGACGTTGGATTGAATCATTCTAGGGTCTTCTATTATCAACTTGGCCGAGGTTATCCCCTGCCACCTCTCTGCGATGGACAAAAGGTTCCCCAGCTACGACCCGTTGGCTGTTGACCTCTTCCTGCTCCCTGGCTCTTCTCTCCAAGGGTCGGCCTTGGTCTGGCCGACCTTGCCTTCCCCCTCTTTGAGAGCCTGCTGCGCTCCTCGACCTTGATAGCATGTGTCTTAGGTTATTTATTGGGCCCAGCCTCTCGAAGGCCGACCCTCTGCTCAACCTGTCAAAGGCCGACCCTCTTTGTTGGGCCTCTTCTCTTCTTCGGCCGACACATCCACCTCGGTCGACACCTCCTTGACTCTGCCTCAGAGGTCGTACAGTGTTATCTGACACCTCATACGGCTCCCAGCAGTCTTCCGGGGCTTCTTCAGCTTCCAGGTCATCATACCTGTCCTCTGAGCAAGGGTTTCCCTGCCTCCCCAGGCGCAAGCGCCTAGGGTCAGCAATGTCCCTCCTCCGCTGGGGTGCAGGTTGGTCCTTCATGGGCGCCTGGGGTGGTCCCCTGGCGTCAGGATGAGGCTGAACTACCGCCGGAGTTATCAGGTCCGGTGAGACTCCGGGTGGCCTCATCATCATGGTTTGGCTGAGATGGGAAAATTGCTCCTTCATGGCTTGTTGTGTTGCAGCTAAAGATTTCAAGGCTGCTGCTACCTCCGCCATTTCGGACTGGGGAGGAGCCTGACTGGAGCTAGCCCCTCCACCTCCAGGCGGCGGAAGAGGCGGTGGTAATTCTGGTGCTATGTGTTAACAATAAAGAGCTTGAGCAGCAAGTGAGCTTAATACCTTAAAGGACCTCTTTCAATGGTGAAACAGCTCCACGCAAGGGGTGGTTCCTGGTTCACCACCAGAGTCTCCGATGAGGTTAAGCAGAAAAAGAGGAAGAGATAGCTTCTCGTTCCCACAGACGGCGCCAGAATGATGATGCCGAAATCAGCACCACCAGGTGAGGTGTTTACAAGCTCAATATATGAATAACAATGGCAACACAGCTATATAAAGAGATAAGAGAAGGAGATGAGGATAAGAGGAATCAGCACCGGAATATAGGTGGTTCAGCCAATCTGGCCTACGTCCACTATGAGTGTGTGTGAGCTATATCACTAAAAGAAGGCACTAATGGCCATGGATACAACCTCTCAAGCTCTCTCTCTCTACTGTATATTTAGACAGAGTTTCAGTTAGGGTTTTTATATATGGGATCCTTTTGCAAGGTAGGGGATGATCCCTATATATAGTGCCTAGGGGGTGTAATTTACCCCCCATGCATGTGGTGAGCATGTGTGTGGTAGCCTCACCAATGTGGGAGTGCCATCTGTCACTGTCACATGCAAGTAATGATGATGAAATATTCTCCCCACATGTGGAGAATAATCTTGTTACAACTGATTTATGCCCATGTGTCCTTATCTAAATGTTCAACGGATGCTCGGCTGCAATGTTGAGGGATGACCTCGGCCTAGGAGAGGCCGAGCTGTAGAGGCTTGATATTCGTTCAATCCGAGGTGTCATAGGGAGTCTCGGCCTGATCTCAGCCGAGTCATTATGCTGGGTCGGCCCCAGCCGAGGTAGGAATAGTCCATGCTGGCTATTATTAAGGCCTCTTGTGACCTCGGCCTAAGCCGAGGTTGAATCGGTTCCAAGAGGGTTATCAAGGCTCCTTGTCACCTCAGCCTGCCCTAGGCCGAGGTTGCGATACCTAGGTATATGGGAATGCGGTTGATGCCTGTGATGCGCGCAGTGCCCATTGGTGAAAAGGGATGTGTCGGCCTGGGCCGAGGTTGGTCTGGCCGAGGGATGATATCGTGGGCCCATGGCCTACATAGGGTCAATCAATGTCTCGGCCATCATCTCGACTGAGGTTGGTGTCTCTGGGCCGAGGTACCACTTGGGGCATATCAGACCCTTAATGATTAAAAGTGATATATATGATTATGACTTTGCATATGATTATCATTTTATAAATTGTCGCGAGTTGTGAATACGATAATTATGGTAATTAAGTCAGAACGCGAGTGTGAGTCGTGTCGGGACTATATTTAAATGGAATGAAAAGTAAATTATTTTTATGTCATACGAATGGTCGTTTCGATTGCACCGTTGAGTTCGGAAGGGTCTAAATAGGTAGAAAAGTCTTTTCGGGGGTTTGATTTAGGTCCCGAGTCAATTGGGAACCAAAAGGACACCAAGGAGGGGTATTTATGTCATTTTATTTGGGAGGTGAATAGTAACTACGAAATTTGAGTTTTTTTATATAAGTGAAAAGATTAGATAACTTAGGTTCATTCACCCAGAAACAAAGGAAAGGTCTTTGAGGAGAGTGAAAGGTTTTTCCAAGGAGGGGAAGAGGTTTTGAGAGCAAACCAAGGGACAACTACCTTGCACAACCTAGCACCACCACCGAAAAAGTGACCGAAAAAGAGGAAGGGACGTCCAACACATATCTTCTCGAAAGTATCAGACCTACACATTAAGGCAAGTGTAATTCTTGTTCCAATTAGTGAGTATAATATCCATGTTAAATTAGAAGAGATAAGCATCCATGAAAACTATGAATCAAAGATGAAAATTTGATAATTTTGATGTAATTCTTGAAATGGAAATCATTTAGGATTATTCCTTTGATGAAATTGGAATTAACACCACGAAATTTTGGGGTTAATTGATGAAGAAATTTGGGGGTTATATGTGTTCTTAAGAAAGAATTAGGTAATGTAGATTTCCAAAATTTAAAATAAGCTTAACATGATTCATTGAAACTCCGTGATGATTTTGATATATTTGTATGTTATAAATCATGTATATACTTGGGTATATCAATTGGGATTGATTCTTGGGAGGTTGGGATCATTTGAAGTTGGGATTTGAGTACTGTTTCAGGGTTAAAAATGGGGTCTGGGAAGCAAAAAATTCAAGGAAGGCGGAGGTTGGAAAAGACGAAGGGTCATTTGAACGACAGTATAACTCGTTCAAACGAGAATGTATCTTGTTCGAATGAGATGGTTATCTCACTCAAATGACCATGTCTTTGGACATGGATAAAGATCTTTTCATTACGATCGTGTGGGCGCCAACCTTGTATTTTTCTGATTTGTTTTAATTAGCTATGATTTTTCTACGGAAGGGAATCGATTCGGTTGCCCATAATTTGATAATTTTTCCCTTTTGTAATTATTTCGATCAAATTATTCTTAATTTAATTATGGGACTTAATTTTAATAAAAGGGGAATATATGGGACAACAGTAGGCCATATTAATAAAAGGGGAATATATGGGACACCAGTAGGCCATATTATATTTGTGGACTTGACCCTAAGATGTTAATTATGGGGCTAAATTAAATTAGGGATAGTCGGTGAATAAACCTAATTTGGATAATTATTAAATTCATGAAAATTCGGGGATGACACGGACATGGACCAGTAGGGGGTAGATGTTTACCTACTGAATTTATTTGGGGGAATAAAACGATATACTACGAGTGGTGAGAAAATCCCAAGAAGATACCTTAAGAAGTAAAGTCATAAGTTAAATACGAAGGATATTCGAGAGATAAAATATAATACGTATGTGATTTATTATATGGGTTGTGCGTTTTCTCTAATGATATGTAAATAGGTGAAATGAATACCTATATAATGATTTACATATATGACATACCTAGCCTACTTGCTATCGACGGGATGTTTGCGCGTTGAGGCAGTCATATCCTGATGAGCCTTATGAGGGATTTTTGACTTGTTGACTCAAAACATATGACTTAGGTTAGATTGCCATTAGTTAAAACAATGGTATTGAACAGTCATTTGGGTGCGTAGGTATGTGTGTAGCCCAAAGGCTTAGGACTATGTTTGCCTCCAATACTTGTGTGTTTGATATTTGTGGTTCGAGGGATATACCGAACCAACAATTCTTTATACAGTGATGAGATGTACTGTGTCTTGCGGTGCAGTATTGTATGTGTGTGTGTGTGTATATATATATATATATATATATATATATATATAGAATAGAGTGAATGCATATATATACTTGCGATATTATCTACTGTGTGATTTAAGTGCACATGAGAGAGTGGAATCTGAAATTAATTAAGTTTGAGAACACTTAATTATATTAAGAAATGAAATAATACATATTTATTACATGTATTGCGAAGGATATATGTGGGATTGATAAGGGCTATGGTTAGTTGACACAGTGTTACAATCTAGTTCAGTTGTGATGTGATATTACTAAATTATTATTCTTCATTATGGAATGGCATTAATTAAATTAAAAATGGAAATTTTTTGACACTAGCTTAATTATTTATTAGGTGAATTAATAAAGAAATCATTTTCGACAGTGATGCTTAGAATGAACCAACTGTATATTCTGATTTAATTTAATAAATAACTGATCACCCGGTATTTAATTAGGTGGAGTGTCAAACTCATCTTGTGACTACTTTGTGTGGAAAAATCCTCCAATGTGTTCAAGATCCAAGAACATTATTCCTGATCTACTTCGACGTATTCGGCCTCTCAAGGCTGATGTGTGTAGAAATAGGGGATGAGATAAGTTTTGCAATATGGGTTGGGTATTTTGTATGTTGCTGTTGTTGGTTTTATGTTTTGTAAGTGGAGCAATACTAATAATGTACAAACCATATTGGAACTCATGTAATATGTTTTAGATGTAGTAAAGAAGTTATGCATCAATGAAATGAAATTTATGCAGTAATCTTGTTTATGCAGTAATGAAATTTATGCAGTAATGTTATTTATGCATTAATGTTCTTCGCAAACATAAGTCTACTAGCCTTTTAGTCCCGACAAAAAAAGGTTGATTCACTACATAAAGTTACAAAAATAACAACTAAATATCAAAGAACTGACCCAACCAAAACTTTAGGACCATTGTGAAAACTTTTACTAAAGTTCCCCAAACAACAATAAAGATAAACAAACTACATAGAAATCTTCAATCCATCAACTTTGTGCAGGTGGAGGAATCTGTGAGGGACCCGGTGTTATCACATCGGCCACTGAACCATGTTTCCTGCCCCTCACTGACATAAATAAACATATTCAAGTGTTAGTCATCATATTATATGCAAGTAAACAAAGATATACAATGGAAAATAAATCACATTAAATAACAAACTAACGACATTTACTATTAAACTTATCATACCAACTTGCTTGCCTACCCCACTTCAACTAGGCACATCCTCACTTCCTACAGCCACAGCTGTGTTCTTTGTCCTTTTTGCACAACCTCTCTTGTTATTCCCTTGTGTCCCACAAACTTTGCATGTCATTATAGCCCTCTTCCTCCCTAGTTTGACTGGATTTGCAGCAGTGGTTCCCCCTCCTCCCTCCTCCTTGCTCTTTTAGGTCTGCTAGGTTGTGTTGTGTAAACTGGAGGGAGGATGATGTTTAAATTGAACTTTGGCCGTAAATATTTTCAATTGATTGGGTTGAGAAAGTTAGAATAGGTGTTTATATAGGTCTGCACATAATATATTTTGATCACATATTTTTTAGCTTCTTCTCCTAGGAAATGCGGGGAAGCAACCACATGACAGCATGGTATACTTGTCAAATTCCATCTCCTATATCCACATGTAGTAGCATCAAGATCTAGGGAATATTTCACTCCATAGGGATTAACTACCTCAAACTTTTTATCACCATTCCACACTGGTATCCACGAAGATGATTCTTGTTTGGCTTTCTCCAATCCCTTTTAAACTATTGGAAAAATTATACCACCTGTGTAATTACTCATTTTATCTCTTTTCTTTTGGATTCTCTCCATCAAATTGATTCTAATTTCTTCCAACATTTCAATGATTGGCTTGTTCCATGCGTTATTTATGTTGGCATTGAAGCTCTCACAAAGATTGTTGACAAGGATGTCACTCTTGTAGAAAGTACTAAAGTGTGACCTACTCCAATACTTAGCTGCCCTGTCTTGTAGACAATCATATTCCCTTTCATCTATTTCCTTGATCTCCTTAATTGTGTTGTTCAATTGACTAACCGTGGTTTCTTACTGCATGATGTTTTGGGAAGAGGTCAATTTTGTGAACCTAAGGGACGAGGATGATCGATTCAGAGGGTCGAGTTTGATTATGAGGACCTAAATGGAATGCGTAGGATGGAAAATTTCGCGGGCAGAGATCAATTCAGACCTAAAAGAGGTGGCAATCGAGGGTCGAGGTCAATTCGGACCTAAAAGAAGTGATGACCAAGTACCGAGGTCAATTCTAACCTAAAAGAAGATGATAACCGAGGGTTGAGGTCAATTCTGACCTAATATAGGTGATAACCTGGGGCCGAGGTCAATTTTGACCTGAAAGAGGTGACGATCGAGGGCCGAGATCAATTATGAGCTAAAAGAGGTGTCGATCGAGGGCTGATGTCAATTTGATCTAAAAGAGGTTACGACAGAGGGCCAAGGTCAAATTTGACCCATAAGAGGTGACGACCTAGAGCTGAGGTCAATTCTGACGTAAAAAGAGGTGATGACCCGGTGTTCGAGGTCAATTCTGACCTAAAAGAATATGACGACCTAGGGCCGAGGTTAATTTTGACCTAAAATAAGGTGATGACCCAGGGCCAAGGTAAGTTATGACCTAAAAGAGGTGACGATTTGGGGCTGAGGTCAATTCTGACCTAAAAGAGATGATGACCCTGGGCTGAGGTCAATTTTTACCTAAAAATAAGTGACGACCAAGGGCTGAGGTCAATTTTGACCAAAAAGAGATGATGACCGAGGGCTGAGGTCAATTTTGACCTAAGAGACGTGACGATCCAAGGTTTGCGGTCAATTCTAACCTAAGAGAGGTGACGACTCGAGGGCCGAGGTCAATTCTGACCTGAAAGAGGTGGCGATCGAGGGATGAGGTCAATTCTGACCTAAAAGAGGGTAACCAATTCTGCGAGATGGGGATATGTATCTTGTAGTTTTTTTGGGGATTTAAGGGAGCATTTGATTTTAGGTTCCGCTGGGGAAGAGGGAATGATCCAAAGGTTGGATGTTTCTTAGCTGGGGAATTTTTTGTTTTTGTAGTGTCCATTGGAGATGTTGATGAGGAGGATATACAATTAATTTTGGGGATTTTGCTGGGGAGGTAAGAATTCTGCAGGGGAAATAAGTGTGGTAAAAATATTTTTCTTAGTGAAAAAGGTTCTAAAATCCATTTAGTAATTTTAGGAATTTTTCGGAATTTTTTTGGAATTTTTTGTATGAAATTATAGAGGGGGTGCCGATCAGCATGGTTTGAGGGGTGTCAAACGGCAGTGTCACTGTCTTTTGGGGTGCCTCGAGTAGGTGGATGGACAGTGTCGATTGGTGGGTGGCAGGGTAAATTCCTCTTTCCTTGAGACAATTTTTCCTTAATGATCTTTTTCAGATATTGATTCTCCACTTGGAAATTTGCAGGTGACCTTCTATCCCAAGGGGATGGTCATCCAGCGTACAGGGTTGACTGGGGGGGAATGAGCAACTATAGCGGTTGATGGCGTGTGAGTTTGTGTACATCTGGCACCTAGGAGAGAGGGTTATGGGGAAAATGAGGTGGCATCCACTTCTGGTTCTTTCCCTTTGGGATTTCTTGTAGATTCATTATTTACTGTGGGAGCTTGGCATCTGCATGCTTGATGTAGCGGCATTGCCCATGAAAAAAATTAAAAAAATGCAATAAATGATATGCATATTTCATTTGATTATCTTGGTTTAGTGTCGTCTTACTCTACATTCACTTTAATTTGTTGCTGAGATTTTATTTTGAGACAGAGTAAAAAAGTGTGTTTTTTGAAATTTTGGAATATGTTTGAGTAGAAGATGTCCTTGATGGATTGGTTGAAACAGAACTTCCCTTTTTGAAAGGATTTATTTTGAGAAAAAGTAGTAAATATCAGTTTTTTGAAATTTTTGAGTAGTGGAAGGCCTTAGCGGCTCGGTCATTAGTTACTGGCTGGATGATTTCCCTCTTAGTTGTGTTGTACTCAATGCATTTACAGGATGTCGATGATGCTTGCTATGCTGGAGCCGTCATTTTGGGCTTGGTTTCAAAATTGTTGTTGGTGACTAGGGAAATGCTAGTGGACCCACAACTCGTAACCATTGTTTCTTGGATGTCGTATTGTCGTAGTCCAGCGGTGGTGATACTGGAGAAGACTCAGAATGGTCTAGATGACTGGAGGGAAGGCTGTTTCTATTTTCTGAGGGGTAGCCCCGTAATGTTGTTCATGTGGTTGTCGGAGGGATTTCATATGGAGATCCCACTAGAATATCCTTTGTTGGTGGTACCAAAATTTTTCTCACGTTATTTTATCAATGTAGGCCTAGACATCGAGAGCTAGGAAAACTGGTTTAGGGAGCACGGGTCTCGAGGCTTGCGTTGGTCAGTGCCTTGATGGGGGGAGCTACTACTTATTCTGGAACTTGAAGAATACTAGTATGTTCGATTAGTTGGCCTCAGGGAGACATCTTTCTACTTTGGTTGGAAGATTATGTGCCAATTTGGTTAGGAACAGATTATGCCACTACGGACACTGGACTTCTTTTCGGTGGAGGATCTAACAGAGCATATGCGAATGCGCGGCTGGGCTATTCGTGGGAGAATAGACAACCGTCAACTCGTCCATCCCATTCAGCTGGATGGGTGTTGCATATCTCAGGGGACTATATGAAGTGGCTATGGAGGAGAGTAGATGCGAATATGTTGGCTATAAAGACTCGGTAAAGGTGGTTTATCATATCTGACACCATGGAGGGAGGTGTTGCAATTTTCCCT
Organism: Sambucus nigra; assembly: GCA_949130495.1. Taxonomy (NCBI): domain Eukaryota; kingdom Viridiplantae; phylum Streptophyta; class Magnoliopsida; order Dipsacales; family Adoxaceae; genus Sambucus; species Sambucus nigra. The sequence continues at coordinate 127,612,223 of OX422222.1, read as the reverse complement.
AGGCTGGTCCGGGCTTATCTTTCAATGTAGCGTCAACAACACTCTTTTCATTCGGGGGAATTTTGGGGACCCCAGGGTGTGGGTGATAATAGGTCTAGTTCCTCTTGAAGCTGCGCATATGACCCTTTTATTTGTGAATCTTTTATAATGGGTTTGGTTCTGATTGTATTTGAGGGTTATTTTAGGAGTAGTGGGGATTATTTTTTATTTTGTTTTTTAGGAAAGTAGGAGTAGACTCGCGATGGAAGTCATTTGATTCCTTATGCTGATGTAATTGTACTGCAATTTTCAAATAATGGAATAAAGGAGTTTTTGATCATCTAGTTGTGTCTCTTGATCAGTTGTGCATTTAAATTATCAATACCAATCTCTACAGCATAAATAATCCTTTTGTTCATGTATATGTTAAAATGTACTGTCGTTCTCTGGGTTAAGAAAATAATAGCATTTTGTGAAAAATAAGGGTGTCGTGCTCATATAAAGAGGATGAGATGCCTACGTAACTCTGAGGGTTTGAAAATTTTGAAAATTATTTTTTGAAAGAATCTTTTTAGAGGATCAGGCCTCTCGTAGTTATGACTATAAGGAAATGAAGATTTGTTTTATTTTTTAGAATAGAAGGGGGACGAGAGGAGTCATAGAACGCCGAGATTTTGGGCTAGAGGTAGAATTTCTTGAGACGGTCTAGGTTGACTGGACGTGTCATTTCTTCTCCATCAAGGTCTACAAGCATAGCGGCGCTGCCTGATAGCAACTTCCTCACAATGTAGGGGCCGCTCCAATTTTCCTTGAATTTCCCTCTGGAGTCCCAGATGAACCCTACTATTTCCTTAAGGGCTAAGTCCCCTTTTCGGACACCACGGTCCTTGACTATTTTGTTAAATGATCACGCTATTAGGCGATCGTACCCTTATATGTGATATAAATATTTCAACCTCCTCTCATCTAATAGTGACAGCTAGTCAAGTTGGCTTTGATGACAGTCTTCCTCGCTGACTTTTCTTTCTAGCATGATGCGCAGCAAAGGGATTTCCAGCTCCACAGGTAGGACTGCTTCCATGTCGTACATTAGAGAGTAAGGGGTAGCCCGAGTAGAGGTTCAAACTGAGGTGCGGTAGCCTCATAGGGCATGGGGGATCCGGTTGGACCAGTCATGATAACTCTCGGTCATCTTACATATAATGGATTTAAGATTCTTATTAGCGACTTCAACTTCTCCATTAGTTTGAGGTTGGTAAGGAGAATATTTTTGTATTTGAATCCCATACTCACTGACCACCTCTATAACCTCTGCCTCAAAATGTAATCTGTTGTCTAACACCAGCTCATGTGGTACCCGATATCGGCAAATTATATTTTTCTTGATGAACTTGGCCACCTTCTTAGCATTCAGGACTGCGTATGACTTGGCTACGACCCATTTAGTGAAGTAGTCAATGGCAACTAGGATGAACTCATGCCCATTGGACACTTTGGGTGTAACCTTCCCTATGATGTCGATACCCCATTTGGAGAACGACTATGGAGAAGTTATATTATATAATTCCAATGGAGGTAGGTGTTCTAGGTTGGAAAACTACTGGCATTTGAGGTATCTACGAACGTAGGCGGTGCAATCCTAAACCATAGTACTCCAATAGTAACGATGATGGATGATTTTCTTGGAGAGCATATGGCCATTCATTTGGGGTTTGCACTCCCCACTATGGATTTTTTGAATCATTTCTTTAATATCAGCCCCTACGATGTAGTGAAAATGGGTTCCATCAAAGTTCCTCTTTAACAGTGCCTTATTATAGACAATATACTAGGCAGCCAGTCTGCGAAAGGTTTCTTGGTCTTTCTTGTTAGAACCTTAGGGGTACCTACAATGCCTGAGGAGGCACCAAATATCATAGTACCTGGAGTTGGCTATATCCAGATCTTCTTTTGTGATGAGCTAAATGTGGTAGCAGTGGGTTGGTTTGTCTTGCTTTTGGACAAGGAATAGTGCCATTGTTATTCAATCGAGCATATCAATCATGGAGGCTAAGGTAGCAAGGGCATCGATAAGGTTGTTCTTTGCTCGAGGCAGGTAGTGGAAGGTGATTTCTTGGAATTAGGAAGCTAACTCTTCTACGTGGGCATGGAAAGGTTAGAGTTTTCCGTCCTTGACTTTCCATCTTTTGAGCACTTGACCGATGATGAGGGATGAATCCACATAGACATCTAGGTATCGAATTCCTTTCTTAAGGGAAATTTTAAGGCCTACTGCGCACGCCTCGTATTCAGTCATGTTGTTGGTTCAAGAAAAATCCAGCTTGATGGCAATGGGAGTGTGAGAGTCATCAGGGTTAATTAGGAGTATCCCAATCCCATACCCTTTCTTGTTGGCGGTGCCATCAAAGAACATTTTCCATTCTGATCTGGGAACTCATAAATCAAGGCATCGGGTTCTTCTATAGGGTAGTCAACAAGGTAGTCAAACATGGCTGTTCCTTTCACGGATTTTTGGATGACATGTATAATATTAAATTCGGCTAGAAGCATCAACCAATGAGCCATTTAGCTGGACAAGGTAGTTTTCTCAAGGAGGTACTTGATAGGATCCATTCATGATACAAGTTTGATGGGAAAGGCGAGCATGTAGTTTCGTAACTTTTGGGTGACCCGGACAAGGGCGACACATGCCTTTTCCAAGGCTGTGTAGTTAACTTTGTACCCGACCAACTTGTGAATGGTGTAGTAACTGGCTCTCTCTTTTTAGGATTCTTCAAGTTATTGGGATAGCAACATACCAACTATAGTATCTGTTACATTTAGGTATAGGAGTAGGGGAAGATCAGGTTGCGGTGGCATGAGTACCAGAGGTCGGGTTAGGTATTATTTTATTTGGTTAAAGGCTTCTTGGCAAGCTTCGTTCTAGACTTTGGTCGAGTCCTTTCAGAGGAGTTTGAAGATGGGCTCATAGATGGAAGTCAATTAGATGATGAATCGACTAATATACTGCAATTTCCCAAGGAAGCCCAGGACTTCCTTCTCCATTTGGGGTTGCGGTATTTTAAGTTTAGCTTTTAACTTGGCAGGATCTGCTTCTATCCCCTTTTCACTAACCATGGATCCCAAGATCTTTCCTTTGGTAACACCGAAGACACATTTTTACGAGTTAAGTCACATCTGATATTTCCGCAATCACTCTAAGAACTTCCAAAGAGTGGGAATGACCTTCTCGAGTCTTAGACTTAATAATTATATCATCTACATAGACCTCAAATTCTTTGTGTATTAGATCATACAAGATTGTTGTGACAGCCCTCTGATAGGTATCCCCAACATTTTTAAGACCAAATGGCATAACAGTGTATAAAAAGGTTACCCAAGGGGTGATGAATGAAGTTTGTTCTTGATCATCTGGGTGCATTTTGATCAGATTGTATCCGGCAAACCCATCAATGAATGACTTGAGAGCATGATTGTCGTATTATCTACAATCATATCGATCTTGGGTAGCGGGTAATCATCCTTTGGAGAGGCCTTGTTCAAGTCTTGGTAGTCAATGCACATGCGAACCTTCCCTCCTGATTTTGACACTTTACGATATTTGCTAGACATGTGGAATATTCGATCATATGAATGAAACCTAAATTCCACTATTTGATCATTTATTCCTTAATATTGAGCGACCATTCGGTGCGGAGCTTTCACAGTTTCTGTTTGATTGGTTTGCATTCTGAGAGAGTTGGAATCTCATGCTGAGCTATCTCAGGATCAATGCTGGGTATATCATCGTAGGACCATGTGAAGAATTTTATGAATTCCTTTAGCAATTCTTCGATTTGCACGCGTTCATGCTTGCCAAGGGTGGCCCCTATCCTAATCTCGTGTAGTTGGCTACTAGAACCGAGATTAATAACAACCTTTTCATCTTCATTAACTTGAACACGATTATGTTATTTATTATTAACCTTATTTAGATCAGTTAAGAATTGTTCATTTGCAAAATTATCATCATCAATAGTTTGATTAGAATCAAGACAATTAATATAAGGCACATCAAGATACTTATAATCTTTATTTATTTCATTGATAGGAAAAATAGCATTGAGAACCTCATCAAAGGAGGTCTCAATTACATCAGAGAAAGGAGGAACAAAAAAAAAAGAAGAAAGGTTATAAACATCAGGGTTATGTTAAATATTAGAAGGTGGCACAGGTGCAGCATGCAACTTGTGTAGAGGTGCATCAGTAGGTTTGATTAGGCGAGATGGATTCGATGATGTAGCCCCTGAGTGGATCATACAAAGTGTCATCCTAGTGTATGCAAATTAAATGAATCCTTGGATTCACATACCTATAAATCTCCAGTGTCAGCTATGGTCTTGTCAATGAGTCATCGCACATGATGCTGGGAAATTTTGTCCCATGAGTATCTCTCTTAGAAAAAGATATCTATTTTATGTTTTATTTTCTTGTCTATATGGTCGTGCTACGATTCAGGAAAGCCACAGAAGGGGAAATATTCACCTTCTCTAATGAATCTTCCATTGAAGGAATATCTTTAGACAGTCTTGGAGCTTTCTATCCTTATCTTTAGTCGAGGTAGACGAATCATTCTGAGTTATTATGATAATGGTTGATAGCCCAAACCATAAGGAAGAAAAGCTTTCTACAATGAGTTCAAGTATCATGTGTTGTCTTCATCCTAGCCCTAGTTCGAGAATGAAGTGCATGTTCTTGAACATTTGGATTACATTGACATTTCCATCGGGGTTATATTATGGATCAACATTATCTTTGAAACCATCCCCTGCTGGGAGTAGAAGAGGTTCAACTTGGAAGCCTGATAGAAGCATATCATTTTCTTCATGTTGTATCTCAAGTACAAGATTGCTAGAGCTTGCATTCTCGATATTGTCATCATCGCACAAGATGGTGATGACCTAAGCATTGGCGAAGAACATCCGTTTTTATGAAGGAAATAAGACACACCCTTGATGCTATGAAACCATGGTGAAATAGGTTGGGATATCGATGACTTGGAATTCTACAACCGGATTTATAGGGCTATCATCTATTACAACATTTATAAATCCTATCACTTCTCGGTGGCTATTATCATAGGCACGTACTGCGGTAGAGGTTGGAGAAATGTCGCTCACATTCAGTCCCAGACAATTAAGGGTCCTCAATGGACAAACATTAAGAGCTGATCCATTATCTACAAGTGAAAGTGGGACAATCTTTCCCATGACTTCGACAGAGATATTGAGATCATAATTGTGGTTTGGTCCAACCTTAGGGATTTCTTCTTCGAAGAAGGAGAGCATTCTTGTAGAGGTTAGAGATTTGACCAGATTCATTACTTCTTCTGGCGTAGTGGAAGAAGGGACAGGGTCATTTGAATACCTTGCTCAAGGCATTTCGGTGAAGCTAGGAAAACATAAAAAGTACCCACATAGTGATGTTAGCCTAGGTTTTCTTCAATTGTTCGAGGATCTTTCTCTCCTAGAGGGTCATTTCTGGCATAGAGAGATTCTCAACACCCTTTCCTTTGTCTCTTGCATATGGATATCAATTTTGAGTTATTCAGCCACCTTGTTAATTTTTCCTAAGAGCTCCTCAAATGATATCATCGCACATATAATGACTATCGTACTAGCCTTTTCTGGACCTTGCTCTTCATATGAATCATTAAATTCGTTCCCCTATCCAGTGGCAACGACATTATCTTTCCATGAAAAGTCAATACACTCCACAACTTCAATGGCCTCTTCGTATAAATCCTTCCATTCGATGGGGAGATATAGAAGTGAAGGGACTACATGCCCTCATAGTTTCAAAGCATTAAGTAGCTCGGACATACTATAAATATCACTGGTCTATCAGAACAAGACTGCCATTATCTAGACGACATCATCTAGACTGACTTCATTGGTCGGTACCACCCAATTATCTGACTCTCGAGCCCATTTTCGATCTTTTAAGAATAACACGCTAAATCTTTGGCAGTCAATGGTCATCCGGGAGGGAAATTTCACCCTAAACTCTAGGATTTGGTTCAACACTTATATTAATTCCATATCTTTACCTCCATAATGGGTGCAGATTGCAGTGCATGCTTTGGAGCTAAGAGGATTTATTTCTTTATCTTAGACAAGAACGTCTAATCAACCTACAACATCATCTTTAGTACTGTCGGCCTCAAGAAGTTTAAAGTTCTTCCATCCGCCATACACTAATGTTTAAAATTCCCCACATATTATGGAATCATTGTTTTTACTTGAAATCATATTCAAGTTGGGGAATGCTATTACATATCAGCCGACCAAAAACAAGTGAAAAAAATTCCCACCACTTACGAGATAGAGACCATAGATCCTCACGAGGAGGCTAACTTGGTTAAAGGACAAGTTGTATATGCAGTAGATACTATAGTCTTTAACAATGAGTGCCTGGAAAGGACAACACATATCAGCTCATTTATGGATCCGTACCTCAAGCCGGAGTTAGAAAACATCCTCAAATAGTGGAAGAATGTGTTCCCTTGGAGACATGAGGATATTCCATTAATTAACCTAGAGTTCATATGTCATGAACTAAACATCATCAAATATGCAAAGTAGATCAAACAAAAGCTGTAGATCTTCAGTACTAAGAATAATATGGCCATCCAGGAATAGGCAAAAAAGTGATAGAAAGAGATTTTCAATGAAAACGTCAAATATCCTGATTAGTTGGCCAATGTAATTATGGCCAGAAAAAAGAAAAATAAATGGTGCATGTATGTTAACTTTATGGATCTTAACAAGGCTTATCCTAAGGACCATTTACCCCTGTTTAGGATTAATCAGCTGGTCGATGCCACTGTCGGGCATGAATTGCTTAGTTTCATGGATGCGTATTTAGGGTACAGTGAAATCAAAATAAAATCAAAAGACAAGGAGAAGACCGCATTCAGCACTAGTCGAGTTATTAATTATGCAACTTTATGTTTTTTAGGATAAAAAATGTTGGAGCGGCATGCCAAGATCTAGTGAACAAGGTTTTTAAAGATATAATAGATAAAACTATGGAGGTATATGTGGATGACATGGTCACATAAAAATTTGGGTCAGACGTTCGACCTATTAGAGAAGCACCAAATGAAGCAAAACCCAACCAAGTCTGTGTTCGGTGCACATGAAGGAATGTTACTTTGATTTACAGTAGAGCAGAGTTACATTGGGTCTACTCCAGATAAATTCAAACAATGATAAACATGAAGTCTCCTATAAATAATAAGGAGGTGAAAAAGTTGACTAAAAGAGTAGCAACCCTCAATAGGTCTCCTAAACTACTGATAGGAGTTTATCCTTCTTTAAGGTTCCAAAGAAGAATTTTGAGTTGAATGAGGAATGTGATAAAGACATTATAGAATTGAATTATTTGGACCTCCACCATTACTCTTAAGGTCAGTCATGGGAGAGAAACTCTACTTATATTTGGAAATATATCTATCAGTAGTTAGATTGGCACTCATATAATTAAAGAACGGAGTATAAAAATCAATCTACTACAAATGTAAGGCCTTTTGTAGAGTAGAAATTATCTATCCATGTCTAGAAAAGCTAGCTTTATCTCTGATTGAAGTATCACAAAGAATTAAGTTATACTTCAATGACACACACTATTATGGTCTACATGGACTTACTATTTTGCCAAGTCATTCACAAAATAGAGAAGTCAAGAAGATTTATGGCTTGGGCTATGGATCTTGAAGAGTGTGATATACACTATGAACCTAGGTCCACAGTGAAAGGACAAGTAGTAGTGGATTACATAATAGAGTTTTTATATAAAGGAAAACCCATCGAGCAGAATTCTATGAAAAATATATTAATCATAAATCCATCTGAGCATGCTTCTTCGGAAGAGAGCTAAAAAACTTACACATCCGAGTAGACTTCTCCTAAAGATAGGTCTATGACTGATATAACCAACTAAGAGGAAGACATATCAGAAACGCCAACTAAATGAGATATTGCGGCACACTAAATAGATTAAAGTCATAAGATATTTAATTATGGAACCCTAGTTGATGGGGATTTCAAATAAGAGTCACCATTTTGGAATATTTACATGGATGGATCATTATACACCACTAACAGCTATACTAGGCTGATAATCAACACCCTAGATGACATATATATGGAATATTCACCCAGGTTCTAGTTTAAAGCTTCCAACAATGGATCAGAGTGTGAGGAATTGATTTTGGGGCTTGATTTAGCACTCTCTCTAGGTGTCGAGAAGGTACTGGTGAAGCACCTTATACTCTTGACTCACTTGAGACTATATTGTATAAGTGCTCATATACTTTGGAAATAGTGAATTTATTGTGTCCATTCCCTAGAATCCAAAAAGCTTTAGAGATAGTCTATATTTTATTCCTCTTGTTTAATGATAAAAGGTATATTCACCAACACTCACACACATTAGGCTTGCATTCATCTTATATATCTTGCATAAATTGACTGTGGGTGTGTTGTTTGTAATAATTTCCCTTAAAACAATTTTTAATAATTTTTTTGGGACTTTTTAATGATTTTTAAAACACATTTTTCATAATTAATATTGGAATTAAAAGTTTTTGGGGTCGATCTGTAAATTCTGGTTTTATGGTTTTATTCATATAAGTTCACTTGGGTAAAAACCGAAAGCGCTTGAGAATTTAAGGGTGCTGTGTAATTAGTGTAGGACGCGCGTGTGAGAGTCGATCCTTGCCCTAAACCTGTCAACCTAACAACGGTTCGATTTGTGTTTGTTGTTAGACTCATTTGATGTGTTATATCTTAGTCCTTGGATTAAGTTCAGCAATGATCGACATGCGTACAAACTCAATCCCTGTGAACATCTCTTAGCCAATCAGAAAGCGTTTAACTCACCTTTTCTTTTAAATCGTTGGATGCAAGTCAAAAGGTCAAGATTCAATCTCAGCCTTTAGATTCATTTCAACTTTCTCAATCCTTCTCAGCCACCTATATAAGGAGACCAACACTCAGCCTTTGAGAGACTTTTTTCACTTCGTGTAGCTAGAGTGAGAAGAGATAAGAGAGATAAGAGAGAGAAACCAGAGAGAGGGAGGGAGTTAGAAACCCTAACCCTAATTCATCCCTATACAGTTTCAAACCCTAATCCCTTTTCCAAAAACCTTTTATCCCAAACACAACCTTGAGTGTTTGAGAGTTTTTATGTGTTGGTTTGAAAACTAGTTCGTGATTTTAAACCTATTCGTTTTAAGATCTTGTTTTCAACTTAAACATTAGGATAAATCTGTATTTCTATTTTATAGAACCCATAGATCTAGTCATCTTATGTTATATTACACGTAGATCTGCATTCTTAGTTTCTCATCTTGAGAAATCTTTTGTCGATTCTTTTCTGTAAATGTTTTTAACTTCAAAATCAACAAAATCATTTTCTATTTCTAGTTCTTTTGAAACGAGACCTTTGGACTAGTTGGAATTGCACTTGGTGGTTTTTAATCTCAAATATATTTTTAAAACCCCTGAGATTGGTTAAGATCTTGAAACGTCTTCCGAGCAAGAAAATCGTGGATTTCGGGATCATTTTAAAGGTCAAATAAGGTTTTCATTTCTTAAGAAGAGAGAAATTGAAAATCACAGCATATTGATCTAATTTGTAATTTGATAGGACTGTTTGTATAAATAAGCGTGAGTGTGTGCATGCATGTGTTAGAGCACCATCACAAACACTCACACAGTACAACACTGAAAGTGTTGGTAATAAGATCTTGAAACAAGAGTCGACGTAAAGACTGGAACAAAGTGGAAGTTAGCAAACTGGGAGAACCACATCAACAAACATAACTACAAAAAAGTTAGAAGGACACCAGTGGGTACATTCCTAAACTTGTATAGGTCTGATTTGTGTGCATGTGTGTTATATAGTTTGTAACTGATATATTTTGTTTTAGTGATTTTTTTTGGTTTATGACTTAGAAGTCACCGTGGATGTTTCCTCAGTTGGGTGAGGTTTTACCACGTTAAAAATCTCTTGTCATTAATCTTTCTACATCTCCTCATCTAATTCTTGTGGTTGTGCTGAGTTTAATTATTTTAATCTGCTTTATCAAACTTGTTAACAAATCTTGAACTGATCTCGTACATATTTTCTTAAACACATCTTGTGATTAAACTGATTTGATTTTATAGAAAAGAGTTTCTTCAAAAAATAGTTCGGAGTTACTTAAATAGTTTAATCTTGTATTAAACGGCTTTAGTAAGAGTTTTTCAATTGGTATCAGAGCTTTGGAAATTGTTTTATAAAAAAGATCTTGTGTTTCTGAAATTGTTTTCTGAAAATCAAACATGGACGAGAAAAATGAAAGATTTGGTAACCTGACCAGACCTCCTCTCTTTGATGGAAGCAATTTTGCTTACTGGAAAGTAAGGATGATTGCTTTCATACACGGAACCTTGGGGGATGATGTCTGGGATATTATTGAAAATGGATACACTTATCCTACTAAACCAACCACTGAAGGAAGTAATGAGAGGATTAAGAAAGAATTAAGTGAATTCACTCAAGAAGAGAAGAAAACTTCTTGAAACAATAACAAACGCAAGAATGCCATTTTTATGTCTATAAATGAACATGAGTTATAAAGGATCTCATCTTCTGCCACTTCTAAGGAAGCATGGGACACACTGATTACTGCATATGAAGGTGACACTAGAGTTAAGGCTGCTAAAACACAAATTCTTATTCGGCAGTATAACTCTTTAATTATGTCTGACTCTGAGTCATTTGATGACTTTTATATGAACCCGACTGATATTGTGACCAAACTACATGCTAATGGAATAACATATGACAGACATGAAATTATATCTAAAATTCTAAGATCATTACCACAGAAATTTGACAACAAAAGATATGCTATTGAGGAAATGTGTGACCAAAATCTCATTCTTGAATTACTCAGTAGTAAACTTAGAATTGTGGAAATGGAATTAGAATTTAAGAAACAATTGACCCAGTCCCATAGGAAATAGACTAGTTCCAACTTGAGCTTTACTTATAAACTGATGAAACCTGAGCTCAACATTCCCAATAATGACTGTGATGAGGAATGTGATATAGATAGTTTGGATAATCAAATTGCCTTGATGTCGAAACAGTTTAAGAAAATTGTTAAATTTAGAAATAAAATGGCAACTAGACAAGGCAAGCCAAATTACTCAACTCAGTCTAATCACAAACTCCGTGAGAGAGGTCAAGACAAACATCATAAGGACATGAGACCTAACAAAGACTTCAAGAACATTGAATGTTTTAGATGTGGAAAATTGGGACATATAGCACAAGACTATAGAGTTAAACTGAACACTGCCAATCATCATACTAGGGCCAACATTATCAAAACATGGGATGATTCAAATGATTCTGAAAATGAGGAACCTGAATCATCTGGTGTTTTTTATCCTTGCATGTCTTTCTTTGCCAAGATTATCTATAATGATGATATGCCCATGCCTGTGTATGAAAATGATACTAGTAACTCTACTTCTGCTGTTATGAATTATGCTATTATTGGGTTAGATGCTTTAATTTCGGAGAATATTACTTGTTCTACCGCGGGGTGTATGAGTTAAAGGGAAAGCGATAATGATGATGTCAATGAGTGTGTGAGTTTATGAAATGAATCCTTAGGGGTCACTTCACACACTACACTTAGTGATTCGGACACTGAAGACCTCCCTGATATACACACACTTTATATGAAAACTCTCAAGAAAAGCACTAGCTAGAGAAGATAGTGAAAGATCTCACTAAGAAATTAAAAGATCTAAGACTGATGGTTAAACTTAACACTGAAGAGTATACTACCCAATGTCTAACTCATGAAAATGAAATTAAAATTTTTGATCAAAAATTGAAGAATTTGATTGAAGAAAATGAAACTCTGGAGAAAAAAATATAAAAGGGACATTATTAGAATTGGAACAATCCAAAGAGAAGACAACAACAGTATTCAAAAAATTTGCAAAATTTAAAAATAATTTAAACTGTTTTGATGGTTTTGTTGCTGATTCAAAAACCAATTCCGATGATCGAACTGGAATAGGGTTTTGCCCCAATTTAAAGACACAAACTAAAAATTTTGAAATCATCAAGTTTGTGTTAGGAGGCAAAAGACCTATAAAAACTTGCCTAGATTTTCATTCTCTAAAATAAGAGCTTGATGAAAAACAATCAAAGTTTGATATTGGGGAATCAAGTTACTCTAAGTGTGAAAGTCCACCTAAGGCTAAATATGTTTGCCCCCCGATGAGGTAGAGTGATTCTGCCTTTCAAACTGTTCTTCCTAGGAATAAGGTTCAAAATCAAAATCCAGTGAAACCTATGTTTAGAGACGTTCCTAAGGAGATACCCTCTTCGAGCAATCTATATTGCTCATACTATGACTTATATGTTCATTCTTTTGAAGGTTGCTACTCTAGACGTTTAGTCAATCCTGGCTATAGTACTCCTGTGTACCAACACTTTAACTACTCTAGGAGAAGTCGTAACAAATATGTTCTCACTAGACCACCAGACAAAAACTCTAACTATAGAAAAAGAAAGACCAAACATAAAAGATCATTTCCAAGAAGGATTCCTAGACACCTTTATAAACCAAATGCTCATGCTTTCCATAAAATTCAACCTCATACACAAAATATTTTCCAACAAAAATCAAATGCTCGCAAATTTTAACAAATGAAAGCAAATAAGCGCAAAATGAAGACAAGAGATATTTGGGTTAGAAAAGATGATCTATTACCCGAGATGAAGTGCAACATTGTGATTACTGTTTTGAAAGCTGAACACACACCTTCTGGTTGGTATTTATATTCTGGATGTTCAAAACATATGACTGGGGATGATACCAAACTTTTAAACAAAACCAACTTTTAAACAAAACCAACTTTGCTGGAGGAAAAGTTATTTTTGGTGATGGTGTATCATCTCAAATCATTGGTAAAGGAACACTCCAAGAAGAAGGATTACCTGTGCTTGAAAATTTTCTTCTAGTAAATGGTCTTAAAGCTAATGTACTTAGTATATCACAATTTTGTGACTCAAATCATATTGTCACCTTTTCAAAGAATAATTGCAAAATTTTATATGAAAAAGGTGAGTGCATAATTACAGGATTCAGGACTCCTGACAATTGTTATATTGTCATGGATAGTACTAAAATCTGTAACGTTTCCATAATGGATGACAATGAAATATGGCATAACAGGATGGGTCACATAAATTATGATAACCTTAGTAGATTATCCTCACAAGAAATTGTTAGAGGAATCCCAAAAATCAAACCTATCTCTAATATTGTCTGTGGGTTATGTCAGGAAGGAAAAATTGTTAAGGCACCTCAGAAGAAAGTTAAAGATATCCTTACCTCTAAACATTTGGAGCTCATCCATATGGACCTAATGGGTCCCTCTCAGACTTTTAGTCTTTGTGGACGCAATTACATTCTTGTTATGGTTGATGACTTAACCAGATTTACTTGGGTAGCCTTCTTAAAACAAAAATCTGACACTTTCCAAACCTTTTTGAAAATACTTCTTCGGATTGAAAATGAGAAGGACACTCAAGTAAATAGAATCCGTAGTGATAGAGGTGGAGAATTCAAAGACACTGGTATTATAGAGTATTGTGACTATAATTGTTACGAACATGAGTTTAGTGATCCTAAGAATCCTCAACAAAATGGTATCGCTGAGAGAAAGAATCATACTCTTAAAGAGATGGCACATATTATGATTCATGCCAAGTGTTTACCTAAGTATTTTTGGGTAGAATCTATTCGTACTGCCTATGACATTATCAATAGGGTCTATCTTAGAAAGAATTCTAAACAAACTCCTTACGAACTTTGGTATGGGAAAAAGCCCAATCTTAAGTACCATAGAACCTTTGGTAGTACGTGTTATGTCTGCAAAGATAGAGAACATTTATCCAAATTTGAGACTCGTGGAGATAAAGCTATCTTTTTAAGATATTCTCCTAACAGTAGAGCATACCGTGTCTATAACCTTCGCACTAAGACCATAATGGAATCCATAAATGTTATTGTAAGTGACACTACTGTAGAGAGTAAGACTGGAGAACCAACTATTATGGAAGAGTCTAAAAATGTTTTAGTAAATGAGTCTCCAGAAATAGATGATTTTTTACCAATTGAGACACCTTAAGTATCTAACTGGATTTCTAAAGATCATCCCATAGATACCATTCTTGGTAACCCTAGTGAGCCTGTGCGTACAAGATCTCAATTAAGAAATTATGCTCATTATGCATGTTTTGTCTCCCTTATGGAACCAAAGAATGTAAATGAATCATTAAATGAACCTCATTGGGTTTCATCCACGCAGGAAGAATTACTTCAATTTGTTATTCATGATGTTTGGTTTCTTGTACCTAGGCCTAATCACAAAAAGGTTATTGGCACATGTTGAATATTTAAAAACAAATCTGATGAATGTGGGATAATCATTAGAAACAAAGCCAGATTAGTTGCTTAAGGATACTCTTAAATTGAAGGTATAGATTTTAACGAAACTTTTGCACCTGTTACTCTCTTAGAATTTGTTCGTCTTCTCTTTGTCATAGCCTGCTACTTACACATTACGCTTTACCAAATGGATGTAAAATATGCCTTCCTTAATGGAATATTGACTGAGGAGACCTCTGTAGAACAACCAAAAGGGTTCGTTGACCCTCAATATCCAAATCATGTCTTTCGTCTTAAAAAGGCTTTGTATGGCTTAAAATAAGCGCCAAGAGCCTGGTATGAGCGTATTTCCAACTTTCTCTTAAATAAAGGTTTTAAGATAGGTGGAAGTGATCAAACTCTTTTTGTCAAACATTTTGACAAACATATTATTATAGCGCAAGTTTATGTTGACGATATAATCTTTGGATCAACTTCTCCCTCAGAAGTTAAATCTTTTTCTGAAATTATGCATAAGGAATTTCAAATGTCTCTTATGGGGGAGTTGCAATTTTTCTTGGGTCTACAAGTCAAACAAAATTCAGAAGGTTTATTTGTGTCACAATCTAAATATACTTTAGATATTGTTAAAAAATTCGGCCTTGAGAGTGCAAAAGATGCTAAAACTCCCATGAGTACTACGGTCAAACTTTCTAAAGATGAAAATGGAAAATCCATAGATCCAACCCTATATCGTAGTATGATAGGAACCTTAATATATCTTACTGCCTCGCGTCCAGATATTATGTACGTTGTTTGCGTGTGTGCTCATTATCAAAATAATCCTAAAGAGAGCCATCTAACTTGTGTTAAAAGAATCATTAAATACATAAAAGGCACTCTGAATTTAGGACATTGGTACATCAATGATACACCTAGTACTATAATAGGTTACATTGATGTCGATTAGGCGGGGTGTACTGATGATAGTAAGAGCACATCAGGAGCATGTTACTATATAGGTAATAATCTGGTAGGATGGAGTAGTAAGAAACAAAACTGCATTTCTTTATCAACAGCTGAATCTGAATACATAGCTGCTGGAAGTTGTTGTGCCCAATTACTTTGGCTTAAACAAATGCTAAGTGATTATGTTATTCAAGAAGAACAATTACATCTCTATTGTGATAATCAAAGTGCGATCAATATCTCTAAAAATCCTGTTCAACACTCACGAACAAAACACATAAAAATTAGACATCACTTTTTACGCGAACTGGTTAAAACTAAGGAATTAGAAATTAATTATCGTCCTACTGATTTGCAACTCGCGGATATGTTTACTAAACCTTTGGATTACAATAGATTTATTGCCTTGCGTAAATCAATAGGTATGGTTTGTGCTAAATAAACTCTTTGACTTGCATATTTTCTCCCTTTGTCCATTTGAGACAAAATGAGGGAGAAATTTGAGTCTTATGAGTTCATTTTTTGTACATATTTCTAATAATCTTGATCTTAGTGATCATTTGCAGGATTGTGTATAGTTATTCTCAACATATGTAATAGGGTATTGACTTGTAATTAGTTGAGTTATGTAATTTTATTTTCTAGGAAATGAGTAGTGTAAGGACATAATTTTATAAATCTTCGGGGTAGATTCTAGGAAATTTCTATTTTCTCTTAAATCACATTTCATATGTCTGATACCGCTACATTCGGCATGTCAACACGATCATCCTCGACGGCCTTTATCTGAATTCAATGCATCCACTTTCATCATGTGCATCATACATGCAACGTGCTGCTCAGCTCATTCCTACTACTCCACTACACTCTATCAGTAATATGTTTTATTGTAGCTTTAAATATTTGCATAAATATTTGGGAAATGTTTTTGAAAATTATTTTTTGAAGTCTGTTTTTATTTTTTTATCAAAAGCAGAATTTTTCTAAGTGTAGAAGCTAATTGCCTCGATCGACGAGATCGGTCAAACGACTTGGGAAGTCGTTCGCGCGAGATAGGCATATCGCGCGATATCGTTCGAACGACTTCTGTCCTTCGTTCAAGCGACATGGCTATCTCATTCGAACAAGCCGCCGCCTCGATTTTTGTATAAATATCTGATCTCCTTCTACACGTTTTTCAAGTCTTTCTATAATCTTAAAATTCTGCGAAAACAGCCCAGAATAAGACTTCACTTTTTAAGGTTTTCTAAACCTTTTTTATTCACAAAACCATTCCCATATATGTGTGTGAATCTTTAAACCTTCAAGAAGATCATTTACTCATCTGGAGTAATTTGTGAGGAAGTCGCTCTCTTGTTCACTATTGCCCTGCTCGAAAGGGATAGTTCCAGCCGCCGACAACAGAACCGACACCGAGGGTATTTCTGTGTCATATACTTTCATTGTAATTCGTGTAAGTCGTACTCTTACAAAATTATTGTGAAAATAAAAAGGTTTTACCCCTTTGGGGGATTTTTTCCTCATATATGTGTTCTTGCATGTTTCATCATCGTATTTAATCACATATAGATGCATGTTTAGGACTTAAGTTGTAAAAACTGTGTTTAATTAAATAAGTTCCTTATTTGAACCCAAGCGCACTCCTCTCAAATTGGTATCAGAGGCAGTTACACAAATTTACCGTGTAATTTTCCGCAAAACTTTTCTAAGATATCAATTTTCTAAAAAAAATTAACTTTTGGAAAACGAGTGTGTACAGTATGGAGAAGTTATATAATAAAATGCTAGTTTTTGACGGGACAAGCTATGAATATTGGAAAGCCCGCATGAGATCTACATTAAAAGCTATTGATGAACGTGTCTAGGTTTTGGTAGAAAGAGGGTGGACTCCTCCCTCCGTCACTATTGAAAATGTGATCAATTTAAAACCTGTCACTTCTTGGACTGAAGAAGAATTCAAATGGTCATCATTCAATTCTAAGGGTCTAAGTGCTATTTCTGGGTCTCTCACACCTGATGAGTTAAAACGCATAATGACGTGAACCACGTCAAAAGAGGCTTGGGATGTTTTACAACTCACCCATGAAGGAACTAATGCTGTGAAAGAGTCTAAATTGCAAAATTTGACAACTCAATTTGAAACCATTACCATGCATGAGACTGAATGTTTTGATGATTTTTATGATAGGCTTTCTGACATTGTTAATACTAGATTTAATCTTGGTGAACATATTCCTAATGCCAGAGTTATCAAAAAGATTCTTCGTTCTTTACCTAAGCGTTTTATCCCCAAAGTCACTATGCTAAATTCTATGGGTAATTTAAATACGCTTAAATTGGAAGAACTTGTAGGAGACTTGCAAACATGTGAAATTGATATGTTCCCTAAAACTGCTAGGTCTAAAGATAAGGGAATTGCACTTAATTCCTAAGAGAGAAAGAGTGAGGGGTCGGCTAGAAAGAGGGGAGAGTCAACTAGAAAAAGAGAGACAGATTCGTCAGATTCTGATTGTGATTTTGACTTAGATGATTTGGCTCTTTTTGCAAAAAAAATTCAAGAGGATTCTCAAATTTAAGAAAAATGGCAATTTTAAAGATAAAAAGAAATTTGAGAAAAATAAGTTTGAAAAGAAAAATGAAAAAGATTTTAAAGATCCTCCTAAGAAAGAAAGTGAGAGATGCATTGAGTGCGACGGTAGGGGTCATAGAGCTTTTAAGTGTCTTACTAGGCTGAACAGAGAAAAGGGCAAAGCTGTCCTTAATGATACCCTTAGTGATGACAGTGAGGTCGAGTCGGTGGATTTTGGAGTCGAGTCACCGCATGAGTGTAACTTCACCGCATTCATGGCTAGTCATGTGAGCACTTCTAGTTCTCCTCGCGACGATGAGGATGATGCATCACAGGGACACCTCGATAGTGAGAGCAATGTGAGTGAGGGGGAGGATGACACAAGTGAGAGCGAGAGTGATATTCAACGCGCCTACGCTGAGTTATATTCTGAGTCATTTAAAACTAAAAAGCGTAAC
This sequence comes from Sambucus nigra, assembly GCA_949130495.1. Classification (NCBI taxonomy): domain Eukaryota; kingdom Viridiplantae; phylum Streptophyta; class Magnoliopsida; order Dipsacales; family Adoxaceae; genus Sambucus; species Sambucus nigra. The sequence continues at coordinate 127,593,757 of OX422222.1, read as the reverse complement.
AAAGCGTTAGTTCTTAAGATCACCGGCTTAGAGGAAGATTTAAGAAAAGCGAGAGAGAGAGAGAGAGAGAGAGAGAGAGAGAGAGTCCTCCACCTGCACCACCCTGAGAGAGAAAGATTCTTCTTGTGTTGAGAAAGAAAGTCTGTTTAGAGAGAGAGAGAGTTGTTTTGAGAAAGAGAGAGGGGACTTGACTAAACAAGTGGCTAGTCTTACGAGGGAGCTTAATTCCTCCATGGAGGCTCGAAAGAAACTTGAATCCCTTGTTGCCCAGCTTACTCATGATCTGGAGAGAGCACGGTAAGTCAAGGTACAAATCGAGGACAGATCTGGGAAAATGGTAAAGATTCTCCTCGGCCCCGCTTTAAGTTTTGGTGATAGGCAAGGAATAGGTTGTGATGGTGCCTCCACGTCCCAAATTTCACCTGGACCAGTTCCCGAGTTTACTATGACTCCTTATGGTCATCGTCAAAATCCTCGAAGGAGAATTCGATCAAGAAAAGCAAACCAAGGTCCGACTTTGACTGTGTTCTTTTGTACCTATTGCAAAATAAAAGGCCCACCTCAGGGAGTTTTGCTATAGCATGGGTCGGACACGACGTATTATTTCCCTACCTCAGCAAACTGATGATTTTACCAGTCTAAGAGAGCGAGTTGAGTTCTTAGCTGCCACATCTCAGAGTTTGATGGAGGAATTCCGACGAATGTCTTTGTCGTCAATGAATGCTTCTCACATTCCAACTACAACCAACAACAACAAAGGCAAACAAAAGTTCACCACTTCTTGGGTACCTAAGAAAGATAAAAAGGACCTTGTTGTTCACGTCGCTCTCAAAGCACATAATACCTCACAGTGGTATTTTGACAGTGGGTGATCCAGACATATGACAGGTGACGCCTCATTTTTTACATCTATTGAGGATTATTAGGATGGCAGAGTCACCTATGGAGATGGGAGCAAGTCTAGTATTGTAGGACGTGGTACTGTCGAGTTACCTGGATTTCCTAAGCTAGAAAATGTTTTGTACGTCAAAGGTTTGAAAGCAAACCTTCTCAGCATTAGCCAGCTGTGCGACGTTGACTTTGCCGTAAAGTTTGATCGGGACACTTGTAAGGTCTATAATCAAGCCGGTAAACTTTTAGTGCAAGGGGTGAGGACAAAGGATAATTGTTATGGGATTGAGCCCACATCCTCACTTATTTGCAACAACGCCACGATCACTAATATGGATCTGTGGCACCAACTTCTAGGTCACGTAAATATTAGAGATCTAATTCGCTTAGCTAAAAAGGATCTAGTACGTGGCTTACCATCTCTTGAAAGGACAACTTCAACGGTTTGTGGACCCTGTCAGTTGGGAAAACAAATTCGTAGTCCCCATAGGAAGTTGCATTCCATTACCACCTCTCGTGTTCTTGAGCTTATACACATGGATCTTATGGGTCCCACTCGTACCGAGAGTTTGGGTGGTAAGAGGTATATCCTCATGATGGTGGATGATTTTTGTAGATATTCCATCGTAGGTTTTTTGAGAGAGAAATCCGATGCTGTAGAGTTTTTAATGACCAAGTGCCGTGTCTTGCAAAATCAACACGGAGTCACTAGTAACAGGATACGTAGTGACAACGGTACTGAATTTAGGGAAGCAAAGGTAGATTATTATTGTGATAGCCTTGGGATCAAACATGAGTTTTCTGCTGTGAAGACTCCTCAGCAAAATGGGATTGTTGAGAGAAAGAATAAAACGATCCAAGAAATGGCTAGATCTATGCTTCTAGGTCGTAAAGTTTCTAGGAGATTTTGGGCAGAGGTAGTGTCTACTGCATGCCACACGGTGAATAGGGTTTATCTGCGTCCACACACACTTCAGACACCTTATGAGTTATGGACTGGCAAGAAGCCCAACCTTGCATATTTATGTGTTTTGGGTAGTAAATGCTACATCCTATGGGATAGAGAGAAATTAGGAAAGTTTGACTCCCGAAGCGATAAGGGAATATTGTTGGGATATTCATCGAATAGTAGAGCATACCGGGTTTTTAACCTGAAGAGCCCTAAGGTTATGGAATCAATAAACATTACTGTGCAAGATGACGAACCATCGACGTTTATTGACTCTAAACTTCAATGTGAGGTTGAGGATATTTATAGCAGTGATTTACTTGTACCTTACCCACACTCTGTGGACCCTACTCCTGTGTTGGGGGACACACCCTCTTGGGTTCGCAAGAGTCATGAACCTTCTGCCATTATTGGTGATCCCACTCTAGGAGTCAAGACTCGTGCTCAGCTAGAGAACGTTGTCAGCCATTTTTGCTATACGTCCAAAGTCGAGCCCAAGAATCATAAAGAAGCACTCAAGGATGAACACTGGATATCTGCTATGCAGGATGAGTTGCTTCAGTTTAAAAAGAATAATGTCTGGGAACTTGTCCCCTGACCTAGTGAGACAAATGTGATCGGTACCAGATGGATTTTCAAGAATAAAATGGATGAAAATGGTACCATAATCCGAAACAAGGCTAGGTTTGTCACTCAAGGCTACACACAGATAGAAGGTGTAGACTTTGGGGAGACATTTGCTCCTATTATGAGGCTTGAGTCCGTCCGTCTACTACTCGCCATCGCATGTCATCTGCGCTTCAAGTTATATCAGATGGATGTCAAGAGTGCCTTTCTGAATGGCATTCTATAGGAGGAGGTTTACGTGGAACAACCAAAAGGGTTTGAAGACCCTCAGCACTTGGAGCACGTCTACTATCTGAGGAAAGCCTTGTATGGTTTGAAGCAAGCACCCCGTGATTGGTACAAGAGGCTTACTTCCTATCTCTTAGCCCGTGGCTTCAAGAGAGGGGGAGTTGATATGACGTTGTTCGTCAGGAGAGATGACGATGCAATTTTGGTTGCCCAGGTCTATGTGGACGACATAGTCTTTGGATCCACGTGCTCTCAACATGCTCATTACTTGGAAGAGGAGATGAAAAGTGAGTTTGAGATGAGCATGGTTGGTGAGCTTACTTTCTTCCTTGGTCTCCAGGTTCGTCAGCTAGAGGATGGGATGTTCATCTCCCAATCCAAGTATGCTAGAGACCTAGTGAAGAAATTTGATTTAGACTCCACTAAGCATGCTCGTACACCTATGAGTATCACTACCAAGCTTAGTAAGGACACTTCAGGCAAGGACGTAGAGCAAACCTTATATCGGAGTATGATAGGTAGTCTTCTCTACTTGACTGCCAATCATCCCGACATAGCCTTTAGTGTTGGAGTCTGTGTGCGATATCAGGCATCCCCGAAAGATTCATATTTACTTGCTCTAAAATGTATTATTAAATACGTGAATGGGACTCTCTCATATGGTATTTGGTATTCCTTTGATACCGATGACCGTCTGTCTGCCTAATCAGATGCCGATTGGACTGAGGATGTAGATGGTTATCGGAGCACTTCTGGTGGGTGTTTCTATTTTGGTTTCGCTCTTGTCTCCTGACTGAGCAAGAAGAAAAATTCCATCTCTTTGTCCACTGCAGAGGCTGAGTACATAGCCGCCGGGAGTTGTTCCATGCAACTCTTGTGGATGAAGCAAATGTTGGAGGATTATGGGATTTCACAGGACACCATGATCATTTCATGTGATAACACGAGCGCGATACACATATCCCGCAATCCAGTCCAGCATTCGCGCACAAAGCACAACAGGATACGTGAGCACTTTATACGACAGTTAGTTGAGGACAAAGTCGAATCCCTAAGTTTTGTTCCCACCGACCGTCAGTTAGCCGATATTTTCACGAAACCTTTAGATGCCTTTAGATTTGAGATTCTTAGGAAGTCTTTGGGGATTTGTACAGTTGACTGAGTGGTTGGTCTATATCTAGGATAAGATGCTTTTTCAGGTTCATATCATATACTTCCTATTGCTAGTTCGTATTATATGTATTATTGCTTTGTTGTACAACTATTTGTTTTATTTTTTTGAAAAATCCAAAAATATTTTCTTTTATAAAAATTTTAGAAAAGCCCAAAAAGATTTTTGTATTTTTTTTTGCACCTTTTATGGATGAACATTTAAGATAGGCAAGTCACAAAATTCATTCCATTTATCTATGTGACTGTTTGATAGAGATTTGAGACGCTACATCATTTCATCCATGTGCTTTACATTGTTTGGAGTCTTTGAGATGTGATTGGCAATATCTTCCTACATGTTTGACTCCTATATCCTTTATTGCAAACATGCACGGCTTTATTTGATTATTGTACTTGTCTATCACATGTTGGCTTGAGTGTTTTCATCTCAATTCTGTTTATACAACTAACAATATGCGATAAAACTTGACAAGATTGGAACGCATGTAAATACCATTTTTGATGTGAGACTGTGTGTTTGTTTAAGGATGGGGAGGGGCTGGGAAAGGTAATTATCTATTCTTTGCGCAAAATCCACCATTCAAAAGGACCTAAAATATAGAGGAATTTTATTATCCGAGGTCCAAAGAGGTTAAGAGCCCTGAAAAAATGTAAAGGCAATAAAAAGCAATTCATGCCAAATATGGGACATTAGGTTTCAACATAAATTCTCCAAAGTTTGAGAATTTAGAGTGCCTCTATTCAAAATAAAAATCTGAGGGAGTCTGGTTGGAGAATATAAACGGGTTTGCACTTCCTTGAAAGTCCTGAAAAAAGCATTAAATAAGTTTTAGACGTTATTGGTGTGGGAATCACTTGGAGCTTTGATTTGTTGATTTGATTGAGTCAATGTCTCATATTACCACCTTTTTTTTACACCAAAGGAAGACTTTGAGTTCATTCGCTAGGAGTATTCGATATTCATCGTGCACATATGTCGTGTTTGTATGCATTGATTTTGCTATAGAATTTGATCACACCCCTTCATTTTCGCTATCATTGACTTGGTTGTTTTTGTGATCTCTCATGGTGTGATTCTTTATTGTATACTATGTATGAAATTTTTTGAAAAATACAAAAATAGCAGTTTATTCCCGTGTGTCATTCTCCATGTACATTTATTTCTGCTTCTCATATTTGTCTATTTGGGGACATCATAAAAAGGGGGAGAAGAATTATGGGGGAGAATTAGTTTTGGTTGTTTGGCTGCGTGAATGATTTGCTTAAGCTTAATTGATCATCAATTTTTGCATATCATTATATTTCAATCTGTTGCTTGTCACGGGTATTTGCTTTATCTCATGTGTATAGGTACATCATTGCTCATTATTTGATTACACACCCTGATGAGAAAAGCTTTGGAAGGTACTGGAGAGCTGAAGTTTTGGAAGATATGTCATTTAGTATTCTCAGTTTGAGGGTTTAATGGGGATATTATCTTGTATGACAGTTGATTGCATAATTCGGATTTTTTATGTATGTACCGACACAGACATAGGGGGAGATTTGTAATGACATAATTTTATAAATGTTCAGGGTAGATTCTATGAAATTTCTGTTTTCTCCTAGATCACAGTTCATATGTTTGATACCGCTACATTCGGCACGTCAACACGATCATCCTCGACGGCCTTTATCCGAATTCAATGCATCCACTTTCATCACGTGCATCATGCATGCAACGTGCTGCTCAGCTCATTCCCACTACTCCACTACGCTCTATTAGTAATATGTTTTATTGGAGCTTTAAATATTTGCATAAATATTTGGGAAATGTTTTTCAAAATTATTTTTTGAAGCCTTGTTTTATTTTTTATCAAAATTAGAATTTTTCTAAGTGTAGAAGCGAATTGCTTCGATCGACGAGATCGCTCAAACGACTTGGGAAGTCATTCGCGCAAGATAGGCATGTCGTACGATATCGTTCGAACGACTTCTGTCCTTCGTTCGAGTGACATGGCTATCTCGTTCGAACGAGTTGCCGCCTCGATTTTTGTATAAATATCTGATCTCCTTCTACACGTTTTTCAAGTCTTTCTGTAATCTCAAAATTCTGCGAAAACGAGCCAGAATAAGACTTCACTTTTTAAGGTTTTCTAAACCTTTTTTATTCACAAAACCATTCCCATATATGTGTGTGAATCTTTAAACCTTCAAGAAGATCATTTATTCATCTGGAGTAATTTGTGAGGAAGTCGCTCTCTTCTTCACTGCTGCCCCACTGGAAAGGGATAGTTCCAGCCGTCGACAACAGAATCGACACCCGAGGGTATTTCTGTGTCATATATTTTCATTGTAATTCGTGTAAGCCGTACTCTTACAAAATTATTGTGAAAATAACAAGTTTTTTCTCCTTTGGGGGATTTTTTCCTCATATATGTGTTCTTGCATGTTTCATCATCGTATTTAATCACATATAGATGCATGTTTAGGACTTAAGTTGTAAAAACTGTGTTTAATTAAATAACTTCCTTATTTGAACGCAAGCGCACTCCTCTCAGGTAGATAGAATTGTTGTAGAGGAATAGGTTTTTTCCTTATTTCTTTGTTTCCCTACGAGTCGTAGATTACTCAAAGGAGATTTTGTCTCATATTTCCAAAGGGGGAGATTGAAGAACCTTATAATCTTGACTCACTCGAGTCTATATTGTATAAGCGCTCATCAAGTTGGGAAATAGTGACAAAATTGTGTCCATTTCCTAGAATCCAAAAATCTCCAGAGATAGTCTATATTTCATTCCTCTTGTTTAATGATCAAATGTATATTCACCAACACTCACACACATTAGGCTTGCATTCATCTCATATATCTTGCATAAATTGATTGTGGGTGTGTTGTTTGTAATAATTTCCCTTAAAACAATTTTTAATAATTTTTTTGGGAATTTTAAATGATTTTTAAAACACTTTTTTCATAATTAATATTAGAACTAAAAGCTTTTGGGGTCAATCTGTAAATTCTGGTTTTATGGTTTTACAACGGTTCGATTTGTGTTTGTTGTTAGACTCATTTGATGTGTTATATCTTAGTCCTTGGATTAAGTTCATCAATGATCTACATGTATACAAACTTAATCCCTGCGAACATCTCTTAGCCAATCAGAAAGCGTTTAACTCACCTTTTCTTTTAAATCCTTGGATGGAAGTCAAAAGGTTAAGACTCAATCTGAGCCTTTAGATTCATCTCAACCTTCTCAATCCTTCTCAGCCACCTTTATAAGGAGACCAACACTCAACCTTTGAGAGACTTTTTTCACTTCGTGTAGCTAGAGTGAGAAGAGATAAGAGAGAGAAGAGAGAGAAACCAGAGAGAGGGAGGGAGTTAGAAACCCTAACCCTAATTCGTCCCTATACAGTTTCAAACCCTAACCCCTTTTCCAAAAACCTTTTATCCCAAACACAACCTTGAGTGTTTGAGAGTTTTTGTGTGTTGGTTTGAAAACTGGTTCGTGATTTTAAACCTATTCGTTTTAAGATCTTGTTTTCAACTTAAACATTAGGACAAATCTGTATTTCTGTTTTATAGAACTCATAGATCTAGTCATCTTATGTTATATTACACGTAGATATGCATTCTTAGTTTCTCATCTTGAAAAATCTTTTGTTGATTCTTTTTTGTAAATGTTTTTAACTTCAAAATAAACAAAATCATTTTATGTTTCTAGTTCTTTTGAAACAAGACCTTTGGCCTATTTGGAATCGCACTTGGTGGTTTTTAATCTCAAAAATATTTTTAAAACCCCTGAGATTGATTAAGATCTTGAAACGTCTACCGAGAAAAATAACCGTGGATTCCGGGATCATTTTAAAGTTCAAATAAGGTTTTCATTTCTTAAGAAGAGAGAAATTGAAAATCACAGCATATAGATATGATTTGTAATTTGATAGGACTGTTTGTATAAATAAGCGTGAGTGTGTGCATGCATGTGTTAGAGCACCGTCACAAACACTCACACACTAAAACACTGAAAGTGTTGGTAATAAGATCTTGAAACAAGAGTCGACGTAAAGACTGGAACAAAGTGGAAGTTAGCAAACTGGGAGAACCACATCAACAAATAGAACTGAAAAAAAGTTAGAAGGGCACCAGTGGGTACATTTCTAAACTTGTATAGGTCTGATTTGTGTGCATATGTTTTATATAGTTTGTAACTGATATATTTTGTTTTAGTGATTTTTTTTTTTGTTTGTGACTTAGAAGTCACCGTGGATGTTTCCTCGGTTGGGTGAGGTTTTACCACGTTAAAAATCTCTTGTCATTAATCTTTCTACATCTCCTCATCTAATTCTTCTGGTTGTGGTGAGTTTAATTGTTTTAAGCTGCTTTATCAAACTTGTTAACAAATATCGAACTCATCTCGTACATATTTTCTTAAACACATCTTGTGATTAAACTGACTTGATTTTATAGAAAGAGTTTCTTCAAAAAATAGTTCGGAGTTACTTAAATAGTTTAATCTTGTATTAAATGGCTTTAGTAACAGTTTTTCAACTGGCTCATAACGACTCCTAATTGATTGTCAATCAAATATTATGAGTGTACGGGGTCAAAGGAGAGTTTTTGACGAGGTACTTGGCTAAAGCACAAGACATAATATTTAGACCCAGATAGTTAAAATGATCCGTATTCGAAGGATTGATAATACCTGAGCAGACGCGCTCGCTCAACTTGCTTCGACGACCACACCTCAATTAATGAGGTTTATTCCAGTAGAATTCCTCATGCACAGAAGCATGTATGGAGAAAGCACAAACTTAATCGCGCCTGATTTGCATCCCTCATTGATGGATCCAATCAAGGGGGTATATTAAAAAGGGCATCCTATCGGTTGATCCAAGTGAGTGAAGGAAGGAAACTAAGCTACAAAGCAACCAATTATGCTATGGAATGAGGAATTATATACAAAAGAGGATTTATTGCCTCACTCCTCAGATGTGTCCATCCCACTAAGGTGAAAAATCTGATTAAGGAAATATATAAAAGATCTTATGGATCCCATTCCGTAGGAAGATCATTGGTGAGGCGAGCAAATAAGGATATTATTATCCAACCGTGAAATAAGACCATGTTGCTTATATAAGACGTTGTGATAAATGCCATAGGTTTTCAATAATTCACCGAATACCTAGAGATACTCTCACGCCGATCTTATCCCCGTGGACCTTTTCCATGCGGGGTATTATCCTTGTCATCCTACTGACAAAGACAAGAAGAAAGTTCATGTATTTGTCCATTGCTATAGATTACTTCATAAAGTGGATACAAGCAAACCTCTAGTAGACATGAACTATGAAAATGCCTTCAAGTTTATATGGAAGAACATCATATGTCGATATGGTATATTGTATGCCTTTATCATCGACCACGGCACACTATTTGACGATGAGGAGTTTGAAGATTACTGCGTCTAGTCTAAGATCCAAAAGTTCCATTTCTCTCCCGACACACACTCAATGTAAAGGCCAAATAGAGGTGATTAATAAAACTCTACTCGATGGACTAAATAAGAGGTTGGATGATGGAAAAGTAAATTGGATCAATGAGATGCAACGTGTACTATGGGCCACGTCGAGGGTAGCTACCGGTGAAACCCGCTACATGTTGGCATTTGGGATAAAAGTAGTGATCCCAATAGAGATTGGTCTGCCTAGTCATAGAGTACTCAACTTTAATTCCCCCAAGAGCGACTTCATGCGAAGGTTAAACTTAGACTTAGTTGAGGAAGTTAGAGAAAATGCAACACTTTGCATGGTAGCCTACCAGCTGTGAGTTGTTCGTTCTATAGCAGGAGGGTTGGATCGAGCAGTTTTAAAAAGGGAGACTATGTATTAAAGAAAGTTCTCTAAAAAGGAAATAAATTGGATGCAAATTGGCATGGTCCATACCACATTCCTGCAATTGTTCGACCAAATACTTATCGCTTAGAAATATTTGAAGGAGAACAATTCAAGAACCATGAAATGCCGAGCACTTAATGAAATAATAGCAATGATCATTTAAAATGTAATTTCTTACGAGTTATAGGGAGGGATTTGTGTCATCACAAACAGGGACTAAAGAAAGTCTTGTATTCAAAGTTGGTGTTAAATATTATAAATTAACTTATTATACTCTTTACTATGAAACCAAATATACTGATATCTTGGCAGCATTCCCAGTAACTCCTAAACGTAGAGTTCCACCTGATGAAGCAGTGGTTGTGGTAGCTGTCGAATCTTCTACTGGTATGTGGATAGCTGTGTGGACTGATGTACTTACCAGCCTTGATTATTACAAAGGGTGATGCTACCACATCGAGCTCGTTGCTGGAGAAGAATGTCAATTTATTGCTTATGTAGCTTACCCATTAGACCTTTTAAAAGAAGGTTATGTTACTAAAATGTTTACTTACATTGTGGGTAATGTATTTGGGCCCTTCGCGCTCTACATATAGAATTTCTGCGAATTCCTATTGCTTATGTTAAAACTTTTCAAGGCCTGCCTCATGGTATCCAAGTTGAGAGAGATAAATTGAACAAGTATGGTTGTCCCCTGTTGGGATGTCCTATTAAACATAGATTGGGGTTATCTTCTAAATACTATGGTAGAGCGGTTTTTGAATGCCTCTGCGGTGGACTTGATTTTACCAAAGACGATGAGAATGCGAACTCTCAACCATTTATGCATTGGAGAAATCATTTCTTACTTTGTGGCGAAGCAATTTATAAAGCGTAAGCTGAAACAGGAGAAATCAAAGGGCATTACTAGAATGCTACCATGGGTACATGCGAAGAAGTTATGAAAAGAGATGTATTTGGTAGAGAATTGGGAGTTCCTACCATAATGTACGACTACTTAACAGGGGGATTGACTGCAAATACTACCTTGGCTCATTATTATCGAGATAATGGCCTACTTCTTCACATCCACCGCGAAATGCATGTAGTTATTAATAGACAGAATAATCGTGGTATACATTTTTGTGTACTAGCTAAAGCGTTACGTATGTCTGGTGGATATCATGTTTACTCCGGTACCGTAGTTGGTAAACTTGAAGGGGAAAAAGATATCACTTTATATTTTTTTTGATATATTGCGCAATGATTTTATTGAAAAGAATCAAAGTCATGGTATTTATATATGCCAAATAAAAAAAAACATTACAATTAATAAGCACTTTGTTTGTTATTTTTTTGCAAAAGAAAAAAAAAGATTCAAAATGTCATTTTTAGGATTGATCTGATTCGAAATTAATTTTTTACTTAATATTGGAAATGATATTTATTATGATGGAAAAAGTTCATTCTACAGTATATCACTTCGATTTATATCAAAATGAGGAAGGTATAAAAAGCTTACATTTCAATCTGTAAATGTAATTAGTCGATATTTATATGAAGACACTAATGACGAGAAATATTAATCGAAACTACAATGGAAAAGTTTTTTTATTAATCTGAACGCTTCTTATTTTTAAAAATCTAATAAATATGGGAGATTATTATTTTGTTATGGTTAATTATTTGAAGTCAGGGTAGGGATGGAAATTTAACCCGATCCGGCCCTAATGGGGTTGGTTTTAAAACTCGATTAATGAAATAAGAGCGGGTATGGGTTTTAAAATAAAACTCGTTTATTAAATGGGGTGGGTCAAGGTTTCATTTATAAAAATCGCCCCTCCTATCCCGTTAAACTTATGACTACATAAATACTCTTTAAATCTTCTATGACGAGTGTTACGGGTACTGCAATTTTATATTGTATATGCAACTTACAATTGTGATTGTTTTGTGGTATGCCTGCACTTTTGTATTTTGATAGGTTTGTTGAGTTGTTATAGGTTTGTCCCGCTTGTTTTGGACATATGGCGTTCAAGCCTTGGTGATCTTGTTTTTATGCCTTGGGCTTATTGTATATCTGTGGCATTTCACCTTTCGATTTAATATAATTGTATCTTACCAAAAAAATAACTTTTCATCTTTTTAAATATCATAGAAAATATTTTTAAATCATCTGGTGCAAGGGTTTAAATCTATTTGGTGGTTTTTACCCAATGTTTACAACCAATAAAGCAATGGGTACTTATTTGTTTTCCACGTCAGCTTATCCACCTATCTCGTCATTTTTACATTTAGAAATGGCTATACAAAATTTCCACATGACTCGTGAGCCATGTCATATTTACTCATATCTAAAAACTCATATTGGAGATGTTTTAACAACATTTATTTTCGAAAATACCAATTGCTAATGTAGAAGCATACATTAGAGAATGCATAATGACCTCATTGGAAGACCCTCTAGATATATATCAAACTTATTATTTTTTAGTAACTAAAAGAATATTAATCTTCACAACCTATAGATATTTAGAATGATGTTTGACACATTAAATGGGTAAAATAAAGAATGATATGATAACTAGTGAAATTGTCTTAATAGTTTGTGGGCTTCAGTATCTAATTATGTAGATTAATAATAATTTAAGGCGTGATTGTTTTGGTCGATTCGATTTTAAGTTCTATTTAAGCCTGGATCGATTATATCGATTTTCTCATGCTACAAACTAAGACGAAATTAAGGTACCATTGTTTTCTATGGTCTCAGTTTCGTTTGTAAGATTCTTTGGGGAAAGAAAAGTCAAAAAACACAAATTTAAGCCAATGTGATCAATGATAACTAGATTAACTTGATGGGGGGAAATCATGACATGAACAATATATCTCACTCAAGAAGAAATCGAGGCTAAAAAATGTGACCCAAATTGAAGGTGAATAATTTATACAACATGCATATATATATATATATATAAAGGAGGAGGGTCTTTTGATCTTTCCCAATTAATGGTTCAAATTAAATCTTAGGAGTTTGATATTTATCAACTGATGATTTAGATTAAATCTTATAAATTTGAATCTAACGGTCCTAATTGGTTTGCTTTACAATAGAATCACAAGGCTCTAGAAACAAATTGGTACCTAATTTGACATTCACACCCACGCTGGTATGGAGCCCCTCTCTAGCTCTCTTAACTCTCCTCAACCTCCCCTCACAAACCTCAACAGATCTTTCAAAGAAAATCTTGGTGGGTGGGAGCTACAACTCGGTTTGGTTCTTTAAACCTCAGAGATTTTGTTCACATTTGCTTTCAATCATTAATATATTGTGTTCTTATTTGGGTTTTAGATCAGAGTTTTGTATGAGAGGTTCTCCGCTAATATCGCCGTGCCATTTACGTTCGTATCAGAAAATCCCACCGTCTCTGCTCCTCATCGATTTTTCTGCTACAGTTCCACTATCAGGTGCGGTGAAAAGATCAGCTGCTGCAAAACTCGAGAACATGCGGTTAATTCTCTCCTTAATCTCTCTCTTTATGGAACAAACGGTTTGGGTATTTCTCTTCAGTTTGTTAATCAAGAACAAACAGTTTGGTTCTGACCGTATTTTTTTGCTTCAAAATAGGGTCTCGATTTGGGTATTTAATTTCTCATACTCTCTCTCTTCTGATTGCATTTTTGGTTTGAAAACAGAGGGTATTTGATACAGGGTCTAAACATATATTTGATTTGGGTTGTTTACATATATATCTATCACTGTGTCTAAACATATATTTGATACAGGGTCTAAACACGCTCTACTCACGTTCTACATATTTCGCCTGCACTTCTAGTCTCTGGATTTTACTCTCTCATAAGATACATGTTCTTTGTTAATGTTTGTTCATCTTCATTTCTTTGTGTAAACTGAGTAATTTCTATAAAACGAGTCTTTGCACATTTCATAAGGTACATACCTCTTTTTCTTAGATTTTTGTTGGTTGTTTTATTTTCTCCGAGATCTTATATATTTTGTTTGCACATTTCAGAAGATAACCTTGAAGGACCCTATCATTAAAGAAGCCTTCGAAGAGGCATTTTCTTTTGGTGTACATGTCTCTCATTTTAATATTGTTTTTTTATTTCACATCGTCATTTTTACACTTTACCTAATTTTATTTTCAGGGCTTTTTGGCGTTTGTATATGTTGTACATTACGGTAAGAGTAGAAATACTTTTATCGGTGATAGTACTTATTTAGTACTGGTACCATTTTATTTGATCGGACATGATAAACCGTGAATTATTTCATGTATAAATATATCGAGAGTTGTGACTATAGACTCGAATATCTACCTGTTTTTACATTTATTTGGCAAGTCTGTGTTTTGGTCCTTAGAGCATCATTAGTGGGGGAAACCGGCGAAGGGCAAATTTACCAATCAAAAAGTCTTTTTGCCTTTTCAACTTGACTAAGTCTCACAATGGTGAGATAACAGAATTTGTAATTTGAGTTTTTACGAACAACTCTTGTTCGTAGGAACCAATATAATATTTGTTACGAACAAAACTTCTGCGTAGGAACCAAAATAATATTTATTACGAACAATTTTTATTCGTATGAACTCCTTTTTCTTTTCTACGAACTTCATTTGTTCGTAGGAATTCTTACGAACAAATGAAGTTCGTAGCAACCTTTATAAATTCAGTAGCCATTCAGTAAATTTAGAGAACCGCTACAAACTCACCTACGGAATTTGTAAATTTTAACCCACCACTGTACGCGTACCAATTTGCAAAACAACAAATTTTGTTGGCAGGTAGTACCACCACTACGGATGCTCTTATAATACCCGTAACTTTCTCTATCCTGATGTTTGTTTGGATTCACGTGTTGGTAGGTCTGCACAAGGGATAGCATAAGTCCTTTTTAGCCGCCAGATGGGTATTATTTATATCAGTTGTTGTAGCTTTGGCTGCACTTGATGATGACTTAGGCAGCAGGATGTTGTTTAGGCATGGATATAGATAGGGGATTTGCATTTAATACTTACCTTAACATAAATGTATTATGGTATCATTTTCTTCCAATAATAATAAGTCTATGTGCTGTTTTTATTAACCATATTTTACCATATGGAATTTCCATTCGCTTTTTATTGTATTATACAAGAAGATATCCACCTTGCCATGGGCATGGCTTACCCCTAGATCTAAAAACAAACAATTATCACTAACTGAAATCTGAAAAATATTTTTATAACTCATGCAAAAAAAATATTTTTTAAAATATACCGCACGGGAGTACTGCATTTGAGCTCCCGCACCAGTGTTTTTCTCTAAAGTTGATATCACAAACCATAAGAAATTTAACATAATAGAGAAAATCAATGAAGTGTGATTAAAATAATATTATTGAAATTCTAAGCATAAGAAGTAGAAAACAATAATAATTATTTTATTATTGTTATTTATTTAATTAAAACTACAATTTTATTTATGTTTCAGGTTACATGGGATTTCACAATTAAACTATAATTTTTTTATAGATTGAGTTAATTGTGCATCATATCAATATGAATATTTACATCAAGGCGTTTGGATTTTAAATGCTTATGTTAAAAAAGTTGTACATGCGTTGGCTTGGAAATATTGCTCCGAGTGTCATCCTATTGTAGATGACATACATCTCATAATATGATTATTTTCAAATCACCTGGGCCCTTTTTGAATGCACAAATTGTTTAATTATGTACAGTAGTTCATTGTGAATAAGTTCAAATTCAATTTTACAAGATATTTGATAATCAGAAATTGGTATTAATCTTCAATTAGAAGAAAATTAAAAATGAATGGAGATTGAGAAAGAGAGAAAAGCACACGGGGAAGGAGGAAGCTTACGTATAGGCATGGGCATATGACAAGTTTTTTTGAGTTTAATGTTTGGAATTGTGTTCAATTTTATTTTATATTTTATTATAAAATGCATGTTTGATGTTTGGAATGGAGTTCAATTTTATTTTATTAATATAGCAAAAATGTTTAGGAGATGTTGATCAAACATGTTATGCTCCGATTTTGTATGAATATAATTAAATGTGTCATTTTTATGATTTATTTTTGTTGTAAACAATATCAAATCTAAATTGCAGGGAGATCTTGAACATTATAATATGTTTGAAAACAAAATGACTATTTTAATGAATTTTATTTAGAGTTTTATTTTTCACCGTGCCATCGACACGGGTACACAATTATTATGACCCATGGGCTGGACGAAGCAAGGTGGGGTAGATTGCAATAGCGTTAAATTAATTTTAAGTTGAATTTTTATTTCACTGTGCCATCGGCACGGGTACGCATTTATCACGGGAACATATTTATCATGAGAATAAATTTATCATCGTGCGATACAAAATATTTCGGGAACAAATTTATCACCGTGCCATCGGCACGGGTACACCCTAGTATATATATATACTAGGTATGCGCATGCCTAAAGGCACGACACACGTTTTCAAAAGTGTAGATCGTTGATTGGACCATACGTCATTTAGTTCGTAACAGATAAACAATTTTTAAAATACCCTATTGTGCATATCTATTAATTTTAAAAAATTTAAAAAATTTCAAAGTAAGTAATCGCAAAACGACAAAAATTTCTGAAGTACGTAATTACAAAATAGCAAAAACTTCGTTCCCCAATAAAACAAAGTGTGATTTTAAAAAAATTACCCATAATCTCATTTGTCAATGTCTCCACAAATATTTAGGCATATTTCAATTCCACGACAAAAATGACCTATTTGAAACTCCAAATCTTCATGTTTCGTATTAACCAAAAATATATACTTAAAACGTTTGAAAAATAATAGCATGAATAAACTAAATATAAAGAATTTTAAAAGTATGTTAGTTCACGAGTTGAATTAGTTCTCTTCCATTTGTTTTAAAAGATTGACTATTAGAAAAGGTTTATCATAGAAGTTGAAAGAAATAAAATAATTTTTTACTTGTGAGATATTGAGATAAGTAGTATCGTTTCCCTTGCAAGTTACTTCTATAAAGAAAATAATTATCGAAATGACTATATCATAGAATTTTTCATTAATTTAACAGTTTATACTTTTGAGATAAAATTTAATTTTACATACCTTCAATTACATATATTATGTTGGAATACTTTTGTCCAGGTAAAAGTTTACAAACATCGTCAAAATAAACATCACAAAAAAAATAATGAAAAAGAGAATTTTAAATGGTATTTAAATTATGCTAAATTTGAAAATGAAAAATAACACAAAGTGGGTGAACATCACACACAAAATTTTATTACTTGTTTTACTTGTATCATAAAATTGGACCTATATGTTCAGCAATTACATCCAAAGTTTTACATGTGGTAACAAAGGGATTAAATAACTACTCTAGTTACTTGCATGGTCAGAAAATGCATTAAAATAATATAAGAAGTTAATATATTTATAATAAATCAATAAAATAATTTACAACTCCTAAATGCACATAGATTAAGTAATATTCAGAATCAAAAAGGTCAATAGTCCAATGTGTAAACCATGGGCAAATCACAAACAAAGATTTAATCATCAACAGTAATATAAGATGGTTCTAAAATAAAATAATGACTTTTTATAAAGTTTATAAAATAACTAACATGCTTAAATACCTACAAATCTAATTAAGAAATCATATTAGCGACTTTATTGAACTCAGTTGAAACAACAACAAAAATAATTTTATGGCAAAGATAGAAAGAGAAAAAGAGTATACCTCAAAACACAGAGTAAAATCCAGATCCATCTATAAAAAAATAATTAAACATAACTGTTGATGTAAAAAATTAGATCACTCTAATAATTCAATCACAGATAAATAAATGAGACAAAAGATTTTAAAGTGGTTCAGCCTTATAAAAATGGCCTACGTCCACTGTTGTTTTATTGCTGAATGTTTGGGAATTCTCGAATACAAGAAATTCCGTTCTCGATTCGGTCCCCTTACAATGAGGATTGTACAATGTACTTATAGCCCTGAGGCTATAATGTGAAAGGGTAATACATTAAATGATATACATATGAAAGGGTAATACATTTAATGCCCTTTTTGCGTGTGCGTCTGAATGATAAGCATTTAATGAATCAGTTGAACTGTTGGTTATCCAGCTATTAATGCTTTGTTCGAGATGCAGCTCGGACCGCCTGAGTTGCTTGGACAGCCTAAGCTTCTCGGTACTCAAGAGTTCCTCGGAGAGGTCTGTTCCTCGGAGCGTGTGATCATCTCGGAAGTGCTTGTTGTTGCCATGTAGATAGCCACGTGTCTTCATATGATTGGTTCAAGTCGGCAGATTAAATTTGGTATCAACAGAAGCCCCCAATGTTTCATAGTTCGAAATTTGAGGAGTATGGAACATTCTTTCTCGGAATATGGTAGCTTTAAATAGTCTTCCTGATTTTTAGGAGCATTTCCCTTGTATTTATTTCTCCTTCCCAATTCGTAGAATCATGCTTTTTTGGACTTTTCTGCGTGCTTCGATTCCCGCGTCACTTTTCGTCTTTTTAGCCGCTGTTGTCCGCTTTGATTCCCCCGCCACTTTTCATTTTTTTAGCCGTCGGTAATGTAATCATCCTTTTTTGTAATCATTACTTCACCATTTCCCAAGGCAAGGTATTTAAACTTCACAGACGCTCCCATCGTCTTCTACCTTTTCAAATTTTTATCTTCGAGTTTTACGTCGTCTCTTCCTACTCTCTTGTGCGTTCATCTTTTCTTTCGTTCGTTGTCAGCAGATCCATTCTTTTCCTGTAAGATCTTCTTCCTTCTTCTTTATTTCTTTATTCACCATGGTTTACCCTGTTGAGTCTTTTGAGAAGTTTCGTTCTGATTTCTCCATTCCCTCTTGGGTTGTCTTGGAAGAGCTTTCTGAGCCTTCTAATTACTTCCATTTAGCTGAGGGACATTGGTTCCCCAGTCTCTTTTTTGCTGAGTGTGGATTTTCTTTTCCACAAAATTTCTTGTGTCTGGAATTCTGTCAGTACTTTGACATTATTCCTGAACGAATAGCCCCCAATACATGGAGAATAGTTAATGGGGTGCATAGGTTAAATCAAATCCATGGAACTCGAATAAGAATTCCAGAAATCATGTACTGCTATAGATAGGCAATTAATGATAATATTTTTTATTTAAAAACTAGATTTTTAAATAGAGCCTTAGTAGTCAATCTCCCTGATGCCAATAGGGATTATTTTGAGCACGGGGTTGTCATAAAAAATTGGCAACACCCTCCATTAGCTGGAGATGAGGTTTATCAGGGTCCCAGATGCCCTTCTTATGGCAATGGGATAGGTTATTTTTATTTTATTTTATTTATTTTGAAATCATGTTTCTCTTGTGTTTGATAAAATGTGCCACTGATAACAATGTTTATTTATTTGCAGTTGACAGCAAGAGAAAGTGCCCAAAAGATGCAGATGTCAGTATAAGGCATTTGAAACTTATCTGGAGTCTGCATCAAAGTGTTGCTGACGAGCACATTAGATCGGCTTCGTATCTGCTCCAGTACAAGAGCTACACCACTTCTTTCACTGCTCGTCCAGTGATAAGTGAGTCACAGCCAGTACCAGCTTCCACCAGCTCATCACCTGAATCCCATATTCCTTTAAGTGAAAGGATGAAGACAAGAAGACCTCCTACCCTGTTTGAGAAAACTGCCTCCAGTTCTGGGGAGGCAAAAAGGAGTAGGATTGATGTCCCAAGGGAGGGGACAAAGAAGACTGATGCAGCTCCTCCAGCTGCTCTTGTTAAAGTTGCCGAGAAGCCCGTAGTGGCTCCGAGCAGCTCTGCTAATCCTGGAGAGGTGATTGTGATATCATCGACCAAGGGTTCTTCCTTAGTTGAATCTGTACCTGTTCCCCCGAGGAGGCTGAAGAAGAGCTCCTCGGTCAATTTGGCTGACACCATTACTCAGCCCCCAGCTGTTGGGGCTGGAGTTCCCACTTTTATTCCCCCGAGCTCTGCCAAGAGCTCGATAAAGTCCTGGATCATTCCCGAGGTCCAAGGTACTGAAGAAAACCTTACTCGGGATATGATCACCTCGCTAGCTGCTCGTCACCTTGCTTCTGTAAGTATCTTTACTTTGAATTTTTTATATTTCCTTTATCATTTTTGTTTCAAACTTCCTTTCTTTTTCTGTTCACAGTTGACGAGCTGCTTCAACATAATCCTGAAAAAGGATGAAGCAATTAAAGCTTCATGCTCCTCGTCCAGTGTGGAGGGAGCTAGGGAAGAGGCTATCAAGTCTTTGGAAGACTCCCGCCGGAAGTATGCCACTGATAAGGCTGTTTGGGAGAAGAAGCTTGCCTCCAACGAGCAGGAGAAAGCTCGAGATGTTGATGCCTCCAAGGAGTTGGAGAAGAGAATAAATGCTTTGGAGAAGGTAAATAAGGAGCTTGAAGAGAAGCTCAAAACTTCTGAAGAGTTGGAAAATAAACTCAAAGCTGCCGAGGAGGAGTTGGCTAAACTTCAGGAAGTAGGTCGGCAGAAGGAGGAGGTAGAAAATAAGTTGAAGGCTGCTGAGAACCTGCTGTCCGAGAAGCTTGCCTTGGAGAAGACCAAAAGGAAAGCTGCTGTGAAGAAGTCCTTCAGCTCTGGCTGGGACAAGGGGTGGAATAAGGGGTTGGCTGCCATGGTGTCGCAAGTGGACTATGTCAGTCTCAAATACTTTAGGGATGGATGGGTTGCTTCCCTTCAGGAAATGAAGGTCGACGAGTCTTCCGAGCTTTTCCAGAGACATATCCCTGGCCCCCCTCCAACTCCAGAAGAATTAGAATAGGACGAAGCTACCTCTGAAGAGTCTTCGATGGTGACGGGAGATCGTGCCCTAACCATCCAGCCTGCTACCGAGGAAAATCAACACATCGTTTCTTCCTCCGAGCAACTGCCTACTCTACCCGAGCAATTATCTCTTCCCTTCGAGCAACCTACCTTTTCATCCCAGCCTCCCGAGAAGGTTTTGGGAGATAAGGAAAATGTTTAGTGTTGTTCGGGTTTCTCTTTATTTTGTTTCTCTTTATCAAATGTAACTCAAAAGATGTAACTCTAAATTATGATCTAATAAAACTTGAACTTTTTCCATACTATTGTCTATCTTTCATTCATACTCTGCTTATTCTTCTTATTGATGATTGCTCTTCTTTCTCTGTTAGTTTCTGGCCAGGATGGAACTGCTATCCGCCCATGACACAAAGTTGCTGCAACAATGCAATGATTACTTTAAGGCTGGTCACACAGATCTGAGTGCTGCACAAGTTGCCGACATCCTTGGTCATGATGCTTCAGAACAGGCAGTGGAAGCATATCAATATCTGAAGTGTCTGCGTGATCGAGTTGTAGCCAATAACGTTGCTTATTATGATATGATCGAGGATCTTCAAAGCACCCTCGAAGATCTTCAGCTTCAATACAAAGAATCCACTGCCTTGCTGCATGAGGGGTATAAAAAGAAGTACAAGCTGATCATGGCTGACAAAGGCTACGAGAAGCTTTTTGTTGGGTATGATCTGAGGGAGAGAACTTTGAAGGGTGAGGTCGAGGAATGCAGACAGATTTCCAAGTTGCTGGAGAAGAGAACAACAACTTGCAAAAAGAGCTATCACAATTGAGGTCTGCAGCCTCCACTTCCAGTGCCTTGATCCTAGTGATCGACGAAGGATTCTCGTTCTTAGAGGTTGAGAATGCCAAGTTGAGGGACGAGTTGGAGACTTTTAAGAGTTCTGGTACCTCTACATCTTCTCGCGGTTGAGCAAGAGCTCCTCGGGGACGATCAAGAGCAGCTCGGGTTCTTATCGAAGAACAGAGAACTCAATCTACGTTAGAGAACCAGGCTTTCCAATTAATGGCGAAGAACCAGGCTTTGTCTGATATGTCAAAGAGGATTAGGGACCTGGAAAAACAGCTTTCTGCGCAGGAGTCAGTCTTGGAGAATAAGAAGCTTTTAATCAAGAATCTCCATGAGCAGCTAGAAAGGCTAACATATCAATTCCACAAACAGCCCAGGGAGTTCTGGATGGCTGGATAGAATGAAGCACTATTCCACTTGGACGATCGTATCCAGAATGCCAACAATGAGGGCTACAAGCAAGGCTGGCTGAATGCCTTAGGTGTGTTGAAGCTCGAACAAGGTCATTATATGTGGGATTACCATGATCCCGGGTTGCTCGACTTGCCTGTTCCACCATACAATTTGGAGATGGATTGGATCCCTGCTCGGGCTATTCCTCGGAGCTTAATTTCAAAGTATCTCGGTGACTACAATTTACATTCTCAAATTGAGGTATCTCGTCTCGAGCATCTTTTAGATCGACCATCCGTGATGAATGTCAGGACGTTGAAGGATCTTAACTTCATCAATTCTCCTATGTCTTTAAATGATCCGCCTACTGGCGAGGAACCTGTGTCAAAAGCAGAGGGGAAGAGACCAGTAGAATAGGAATCTTTGATGTAATAGTTAGTATACATGTCAATGTAACTGTAATTTCATTATCAATGTAATTTATTTCTAATTCAATGAAAGACTTTCATTTTTGTTTGCTATTATCTTGTAGTTATCAAAAACTTTATATTTATGCATATCTGTTAAAAAGATAACAATATTGTGTTGTTTGTCGACTAACTCAGTAATAAAAAGTTTCAAGTTTCAATAATATTGCTCGATCACTTAATAATAAAGTCACGAGTATAAAAAATGTTTAAAATTTTTCCAACCAACCAAGGTCGTTAAATTATGCTTGTCGACCAACTACAGTTAGTGGATTTTTATCCCCGACCAGCCATACTTGGTAGATTTTTCTCTTAAATATTTTCAACCAACTAAGGTCGGTAAATTTTCTTTGTCGACCAACTACAGTTGGTGGGTTTTTATCCCCGACCAGCCATAGTTAGAAACTTTTTCACTTTTTGGAATAATCTTACCTCCCGACCAACATAAGTTGGCATTTTCGAGAATATATGTACCTTCCGACCAACATAAGTTGGCATTTGAGAGAATATTTTGTTTCCTAGCCAAACATGTTGGCATTTTTAGGAATATTTTGTTTCCTAGCCAAACAGGTTGGCATTTTTAGGAATATTTTGTTTCCTAACCAACCGAAGTTGGCATTTTTAGGAATATTTAGTTTCCTAACCAACGGAAGTTGGCATTTTTAGGAATATTTCGTTTCCTAACCAACCGAAGTTGGCATTTTTAGGAATATATTGTTTCCTAACCAACCGAAGTTGGCATTTTTAGGAATATTTTGCTGAGCAGTCTGAGCAGCTTTGCCGAGTAGTGTGTAGCACTAGTATTCCCCGAAAAATTCTCAATAAAAAGGAGAGACTTTGGCAGAATATCTTCGTTTTATTCATACTGATGGAACTGCGTTACATATACATCACTGATAATACTTGCGCAGATGCTCTGCGTTCCATGGATTCTTAAACTCCTCGCCTTCTAAAGTTGTTATTCGATAAGTTCCTGGTCGAACAACTTCTGTAACTCGGTATGGTCCATGCCAGTTTGCTTCTAGATTATTGTGTTTTTGAATTACTTTCTTCAGCACATAGTCTCCTTCTTTCAGGTCGCACTTCTTCACCCTTTTGTTGTAGAACAAAGCTGTTCGCTGCTGGTAAGCAGCATTTCTAATGGCTTCTTCGTCTCTAACTTCCTCGAGCATGTTTAAATCCAGTCTTCTCATTAAGTCGCTGACAGGGGAATTGAAATACAGTACCCTGTGTGTTGGGAGGCCCAACTCGGCAGGTATGACAACTTCACTTCCAAACGCCAGCATGTATGGTGATTCTCCAGTTGCTACTCGGGGAGTAGTTCGGTAAGCCCAGATTACTGATTGTAGCTCGTTGATCCAGTTTGCTTTTGTATCATCCAATCTTTTCTTCAAACCGTTCATCAGCGTTTTGTTTGTCACTTCAGCTTGTCCATTGCTTTGAGGATGACCTGGTGCTGGATGAACCTTCAAAATGTTTAACTTATGACAATAGGCGGCAAACTCCTCGTTATCAAATTGTGTTCCATGGTTTGTGATGAAGGCATGAGGTAGACCATATCGACAAATGATATTCTTTCAAAAAAATTGGTACACCTTCTCGTACGTCATGTCAATGAGTGGCTCAGCTTCTACCCACTTAGTAAAATAATCCACTGCAACGACGAGATACTTAAACCTTCCTCGGGTTGTTGGCAGTGGTCCAACCAAATCTATTCCCCACATGGCAAATGGCCAAGGGGAAGTTATGGGTGTCAACAATGATTGTGGAGTTCTTCGGATGGAGGAGAAGCGCTGGCACTTGTCACACTTCTTAGCATAGGCTATACAATCAGCCCTCATCGTCGGCCAGTAGTATCCCTGCGTCATCACCCTTTGTAAAAGCGTCTGACCTGCTACATGTGCTCCACAAGACCCTTCATGGATTTCTTCAACCAATTCTTTCACCTCGTAGGGATGTAC
Organism: Sambucus nigra; assembly: GCA_949130495.1. Lineage (NCBI taxonomy): Eukaryota > Viridiplantae > Streptophyta > Magnoliopsida > Dipsacales > Adoxaceae > Sambucus > Sambucus nigra. Next base: position 127,569,535 of record OX422222.1, on the reverse strand, counting down.
GCATCTCTACAAACCTGCCATAATTCCTCGTCTATATAAAACACCATTAGTTAATACATACCGAGCAGCTTTAAACTTCAATTTCTTGGCTGCGAGCTTGTTAATTGGCAATTCTCCCTCCTCGATATACGCCCTGATGGGATCCATCCAAGATGGTCCTAAATCAAGGGTGATAAAGTTCATCGTCAGATCTTCATCTATACTCCGACCAAATAACACTTCAATTGGGATTATTCGTCGTAGCTCGCTGCGAGTAGCTGATGCTAGTTGAGCTAGGGCGTCTGCTCTCGCATTCTCCATTCTTGGTATTCTGACCAGTTGAATAGCGGTAAATTCTGACACCAGCTCCTTTGCCTTTGCATGATATCTGATCATTAATTCTCCTCTAACTGCATATACTCCCATCATTTGGTTTACAATCAATTGAGAGTCACTGAAGATCACAACCTGCTGCACCTCCATAATTTTCGCCAAATAAAGCCCTGCAATCATGGCCTCATATTCAGCCTCATTGTTGAAAGCTTTGAATTGGAAACGCAAAGCGTATTCTATGTCGACCTCGTTCAGAGTGCTCAAAACTATCCCCGCGCCACATCCTGCAGTGCAAGATGAGCCATCTACATATAGCCTCCATATAGGTAACTCGTCTTCAAATTTCGAATCAGTCAGAGTTCCTCGGTGAAATATGTGATGCTTCCTTTCATCCTCCCCGAATTTTTCTCGTTCCTCGTCGATCATCTTTTCTTGCCCTTTTACCAATCGGAGTTGGTCTGAGCTCGAATTTAATGATCCCGTAACATCCACTTGCCCTTTTACCAACCGGAGTTGGTCTGAGCTAGTGTTTGTCGATCCTGTAACATCCACAGGTTGATCAGCGAGCAACTATTGTTCCTCGTCCGGAGTCCTCACAATTATCTCTACATCACATCCTGTAACATCCACACGCCCTTTTACCAATCGGAATTGGTCTGAGCTTGTGTTTGTTGATCTTGTAACATCCACAGGTTGATCAACGAGCAACTCTTGTTCCTCGTCCGGAGTCCTCACAACTATCTCTGCATCACATCCTGTACATCCACACGCCCTTTTACCAATCGAAATTGGTCTGAGCTTGTGTTTGTTGATCCTGTAACATCCACAGGTTGATCAGCGAGCAACTTTTGCTCCTCGGGGGTATCAGGATAGGTGAACTCCGCTATAAAGTCTGCTACAGCCTGCCCTTTTAGCGATGATCTGGGTTCATAAATTATATCATATTCACCGAGCTCTATTGCCCATTACATCAATCTCCCTGATTTTTCTGGCTTATAAAGGGCTTGTCTCAATGGCACATCGGTATATACTACTATAGTATGAGCCTGGAAGTATGGCCTCATTCTCCTACTCGCCTCAATCAGCGCCAGAGCCAATTTCTCCAGCCTTGGATATCTGATCTCTGCTCCTCGGAAGGCCTTACATGTGTAGTAAATTGGTTTTTGCACTCCATTCTCCACTCTGATCAACGCCGAGCTAAATGCATTCTCGGACACTGCAAGGTACAAATACAATTTTTCTCCCATCACCGGCCTGGACAACAGTGGAGGTGTTCCCAAGTATTTCTTCAAGTCTTGAAAAGCCTTCTCACATTCATCATTCCACTCAAAGGTCTTTCTGAGTGTCTTGAAGAATGGGAGAAATCTATCAGTTGCTCGCGACACAAATATGTTGAGTGCCGCTACTCGTCCTGTGAGACTCTGTACTTCCTTCTTCGTCGTTGGAGATCGCAGCCCTAATAGAGCTTTGATCTTTTCAGGTTTTGCTTCAATGCCTCATTGATTGACAATGTACCCGAGGAACATGCCTTCTCGTACTCCGAATATGCACTTCGTCGGGTTCAGGTTCATTTGATATTTATCTAGTTGATCAAAAGTCTGACTTAAGTCAACTAGATGATCGACAACTTTCTTGCTTTTCGTGAGCATATCGTCAACATAGACTTCCATATTGTCACTGATTTGTTCTGCAAAGACCTTGTTCATCAGCCTCTGATATGTCGCACCTGCATTTTTTAAACCAAAAGGCATAACATTATAACAATAAGTTCCCCTAGGGGTAATGAAAGAAGTACTCTCCCTGTCTTCAGGTTTCATTTTGATCTGATTGTAACCAGAATAAGCATCCACGAAGCTCAGCAATTCGTGTCCCGAGGTAGCATCCACCAGTTGATCAATTCGGGGCAATGGAAAGTGATCCTTTGGGCATGCTTTGTTGAGGTCGGTGAAGTCTACACACATCCTCCACTTGTTCTTCTTCTTCTTTACCATCACCACATTAGCTAACCAATCTGGATATTTAACATCTTCAATGAAACAAGCTTTCTGGAGCTTCTCAACTTCCTCCTGTATAGCTTGATTCTTCTCGGGACTGAATACTCTTCTTCTCTGCTTCACAGGCTTGATCTCCTTATTCACATTGAGTTCGTGACATAAGAAGTTTGGGTCTATCCCAGGCATATCTTCATAACTCCATGCAAAAATTTGTCTTCTGCTTCTAAGGAAAGTTATCAATTCTTGTTTTAATGAGGCTTCCAACGATGAACCTATTTGAGTAGTTCGCTCAGGGTGTTTGTCGTCCAGAATGATGTTTCCAGTAGCTTCCACTACTTGACCCTTCACGAGTTGCGACTCATCTCGAGGATCCAATGTTTCAATTTCTGCTCCTTCATCCACTTGATAGGTAGTAGTCTTTTTCTTTGATTCTTCCAGTTCTTCTTGCTCGGCGGATAAATAATAGCATTCCCGAGCTACTTTCTGATCACCTTTCACAACTCCTACTCCAAAGTTTGTTGGAAATTTTAGGCACTGATGCACTGTAGATGGTACAGCCTCGAACTTCTTCAATCCTACTCTTCCCATGATGATATTGTACGATGATTGGACATTTTTATCCATCACGAAGAAACGTAGTCTTTCTGTTCGATAAGCAGACCACGTACCAATGAATATATCCAACTTTATCGTCCCAAGTGGAAATACTTTCTCGCTAGCAAAACCGATGAGGGGTCTGTGGTAAGGCTCCAATTGAGATAGCTTTAGATTTAAACTATCGAAACACGAGTAGAACATAATGTCTGCCGAGCTACCATTGTCGACCAGCACTCTTGAAATCATTACCTCCTTCATTCTCATCTTGATCACTAGTGGATCATCGTGAGGATATAAAACACCTGCAAGGTCATTTTTTGAAAAACCGATGACCAATTTCTCCTTGTTCACCTTTCTCGGGCGATCTTCCTCAGCTAGATTTATTCGCTGAATGTACGAGCAAGCTTGAGCCTCACCAAGGTAAGCTTTTCTTTCTGCAGTAAGGTCTCCTCCTCCTGCATCTCCTCCTATAATAACATTACAATCAAATGACCCAAAGCGTATTGAAAATACCTCTCGTTCTGGCTGCCTTGGTTTCTTGGGAAGATCGGGGTCATCCTCTGGATCAACTTCATGGTTTCTCTTCTTGTTCTCCTCTGCTCGATGAGGAGATCTAGACCTCTCTCTAGTTCGGTCGTTGTTTCTTCTTTCGCCTCCCCGATCAACATACTTTGTTAGCTTTCCTCGTCGGATGAGTGTTTCAATCTCATTCTGAAGAGCTATGCAATTTTTAGTCATATGGCCATGATCCTTGTGGAACTCGTAATATTTTTCCCTATTCCTCGTGTCAGGGTCTGCCTTCATTTTCTTTGGCCAGTTTAACTCCTCGCTGTTCTTAATTTCTTTCAGGACGTGGTTGATATTTGCCTTCAAAGGTGTGTAATTATCAAATTTCCTCAAGACCTCCCATGACGATCTATTTTTGGATTGTTTGTCACCACCATTGTTCTTATGTTCTTTCTTCTTAGCTTTATCACCTTCCACCTTGGTTTCTTTGACGTCCATATTCTTCTTCGCAGACATAGCCTCCTCGACATTCATAATCTTGGACGCTTTTCCCATCAAGTACGACATGGTTCGAGGTGGATCTTTGGCCAAAGTGTAGTATAACTTGTTTGGCAGCAGTCCACTCATCAAAGCGGTAATCGTTGTCTTCTCCTCATAATCAATAACTTCGAGTTTCTCGTTATTAAAACGAGTTATATAATCTCTGATACTCTCACCAGCTTTTTGTCTAACACTTAACAAATGTGCTACTCGTTTAACTGGCTTTGCTCCAAAGAAGAAATTCCCAATGAATAACTCGACCAGTTGAAGAAAAGTTGAAATCTTACCATGAGGAAGATTATTATACCATATCTGAGCAGATCCGGTAAGAGTTCCCGAGAATGCCCTGCATCTCATCTCGTCTGGGACAGCATAGATGTCGGCAGCAGCTTGATATTGTTCTATATGAAGGACAGGGTCAGTATTCCCATCATACTTGGGAGTCACAACAGGTGCTTTGAACTTTGATGGTGTTGGAAAGTCAACAATGTCCTGGACAAAAGGTGTTCCTCGAACAAAGGTTCGTTGTAGAGGGTTCTTGGCCTTAGCTATTTCCCCTAATCTATCCTCCAGCCTCTGAATAGATCCTTTCTATGCATCATTTCCTTCCTCGGGCCTATTGGTTCGAGCAACTGATCGCGTTGAAGTGGCTTCCTGGGATTTATCTCGACGAGCAGCTGGTCGGTCATAGGATCCATCTTAATGAGCAGCTGGTCGCGACTGGGCAGATCCTTCCCTTAAATCTGATGGTCGTCGAAAGCTCCTCGACGCTGCATTAAGAGAACTTTTGTTCCTCCTAGGGCCTAATCGGTCGAAAGTAGAAACCCTACTTAATCTTTCCAATGCGCTGGTCCTTTCTGGGGAGAGGGTGACATGTTGTTTAGTATCTGTGGCTCGCACTGACGAAGTTCGTCCAGGTTGATAAGAAAAATCTTCAGATTCATCATTGCGATATGAATTAGTATGCCTAGTACACGAAGAAGGCGCACGGGTATTTCTTTGAATGCTTCGTGGTCCGGAATGGGCTGATGCATCGCCATGGAGGGTTTGGATGAGTGGTCGCATCGTTTCTTGCATGACAGTCTGGTCCTGAGCCAGATTTGCCATTATTCCAGTCAGATCTGGAACAATTGGTGGAGCAGACGGATTGGGAGGGGTTCCAGCATTTCGATTGCTTGATTCAGGAATATCAGCCATTGGTAATGGATTGTATTTGATGAGAAAACGATATTACCAGTCGATTCCCACAGATGGCGCCAATCTGTTGATGTAAAAAATTATATCACTCTAATAATTCAATCACAGATAAATAAATGAGACAAAAGATTTTAAAGTGGTTCATCCTTATAAAAATGGTCTACATCCACTGTTGTTTTATTGCTGAATGTTTGGGAATTCTCGATTACAAGAAATTCCGTTCTCGATTCAGTCCCCTTACAATGAGGATTGTACAATGATTTATAGCCCTGAGACTGTAATGTGAAAGGGTAATACATTAAATGATATACATATGAAAGGGTAATACAAATAATGCCCTTTTTGCGTGTGCGTCTGAATGATAAGCATTTAATAAATCAGTTGAACTGTTGGTTATCCAGCTATTAATGCTTTGTTCGAGATGTAGCTCGGACCGCCTGAACTTCTCGGTACTCAAGAGTTCCTCGGAGAGGTCTGTTCCTCGGAGCGTATGAGTTCCTCGGAGTAACATGGTTCCTCGGAGCGGGTGATCATCTCGGAAGTGCTTGTTGTTGCCATGTAGATAGCCACGTGTCTTCATATGATTGGTCCAAGTCAGCAGATTAAATATGGTATCAACAATAACAAAAATAGATTGATCTTGGATTCACACCCAAACAATAGTTTTTGAGTACCCAAATACCTTATTCAACCCCCAATGAAAATATCTCATATAAATCCACAAAATAGAAGCATTTACAAAATAATATAAGCAAAAAGAGAGAAGCACAAATAAAAGTTTATAAACAAAATAAACCACAATATTACCTCCAAATAAATCAAATTGGTGCTTACAAAGTAAGTCTTTGTGTATTATTAGTACTTTCAAATCAAATTCCATCCAAACTGAAAAAAATATTACGATCTTAAATTACAAATCAACTCATCTCTCTCTTCTGTAACGCGTAAACCCGCCAAAATCAGAACTACCACACACACCTCACCAAACCCACACACCCTCCTCTCTCCTTACCATGCTCGACACAACCAATACAGTCCATCCTTTACATATTTGGGCACCCCATGCATTTTATACTCTCGCACACAAACTTAAATAACACATGTTCCTTAACCTATCGATCAAGTGGAAGATATGTTGTATGTTCACCAGAAGCACCATAATGAGAAAGACAATTTTTTTACGTGGGAAATGGTAGTCCGTAATTAGGAAGTTCTCTTCGTAGAACAATTGTCCACGGTGGATAGATGAAATAAAATAAAAAAACTATTCCCCAAAGTGGGTAGATGAGATAAGATCAACAAATATGCATAAGAGCCACAAAAGTGTGTTTATTTGTTGTTGCTCAGTTAGAATAGGGGGGGTGAATACCCCCTCACACGGGCTCAATCCCTTTCACCAGTAAAATCAGTTATGAGGTTTTGAGAAAGATCTTCTGTCTCGTGGTGATTCAAGGTGGAAAGTGGTGTAGAAGCACATATATACATAAACACACATACACTACACCAAAACTGGCGATTGGTCACGGTCAAAATTCCTGACCAAAACTGTGGGTCGCGGACTTGGACCGTGACCATTTCGGGCGTAACCAATTTCGTGGGTCGCAGTCCAAGTCCGTGACCAAAAATGGTCACGGCCCAGAGGGGCACGGTAGATGGTTGCGAACTTGGGCCGTTACCCATGCCGTGACGGGTCGCAGTCATCGTTCATGACCCACAACTGTGACAAATTGGTCGTGGCCAAAGTCTGCGACCCATGACTGTGACAAAACAATTAAAAAAATTGGTCGCGGCCCTCATCTGTGACAAAAAAAATTAAAAAAAATGGTCATGGCCCAAGTCCGTGACCCACAACCGTGACAAATTGGTCGCGGACTTGGTCCGCGACCCACAACCGTGACAAAAAAAAGAAAAAAAATGGTCGCGGACTTTGGTCGCGACCATTTTTATGCGCGACGGAATAAATAAAAATGGTCATGGACGAAGTCCATGACCATATTTAACTATAATTTTTAAAAAAATATGTTTTTTGGTCAAATCCTAAAATTAGGGGTCCTGTGAGTGCACCGGTTGTTGCTACGTGTAAGATTGGACGCGTACGAGGTGTTACAAATATTTATTATTGGCAAAATAATAAAACAAATCACAAATTGCGAATCGAGAACTTTATATATATATATATATATACACACATACTTAAAAATATTACAACTCTTAATAATTCACAGACCAAAAAAAATTGGGCAGTTTAATTTTTCGTTTAGATTAGGATTTTAATTTTTAGTTTTTTAATTTTAACATATTTTAATTTTAAATTAAAAAAAGTAGTTTTATTTTTTTAGTTGTAAATGTTAGGTAGTATTATTTTAATTTTTAGGGGAAGTTTAAACACTCACAGGCACACCCTACACTCCATACATCTCACCTACACCCAACTATTCCCCACACTTAAAATTTAAACCGATCAGAACCTCACTCTCTCTCCTCTTAAAACCAACATCACCCGACCACCTGATAAACTAAAGCTCCATACCCATAACCCATATTCTAAACCCATAACCATTATTTAACCTAAAGCCATTTCCAAAAGCAATTTTGCAGGCCCATTTCAACCAGAAAAAAATACACTATTTAACCCCCATTTATCCATTAATCCATGCTCACAGGTGTTTAAAGCCTTTACCCCTTTTTCGAAATACCCACCAACCTCCCTCATTCTCATTACCCCATTAAATACATGTGCACATTTGTTTTCTTCCAAAAATATCCCCTAGCCAAATACCCCCTTTTCCATTTTACCCTCATTAAGCCTCACTTATAAAACATCTTGCATGCATCAAAGGAAGGGATCTCCCTGCACAAATACAAGAACACCTTAGAATATAGAGTTTATAATAGAGAGAGAAATTTCTAGTTTTATTTTTTTAGTTTTTATGTTAGAAAAAAAAAATTAGTTGAGTGATTGTAATTCAATTAAGAGAATTGTTGATGTAATTGAAGAATTTGATTTCAATTCAAGGATTTCTTTGATTTGATTACTCTTCTCTAATTACTCTTATTTAAGTCCTTACATTCATTTAATTTATTTTATTTCTTGGATGATGATTATGGAGGGATAATCTCCCATTCAAGGGATGCATTAAAGCCCTCATGCATCCACTTTATCTAGTTTGCTAATTATATTTTTGTTTGATATCCTATTATTAGTAACTTTAGTTACTACACTAGTTTTTGCATTGAGAAATGAGAAACTATCATTGAGAAAGGATTGACAACTTGAGTTATACGGTAACATCTCTAGAGTCCCTTTACAAATTCTTAAGATGATGACTTCCACCGTAACATCTCTAGAGCTATCTATGGCACATAACAAGTCATGCAAGCCATTAATGAAGCGCCAGGCTAACAAAGTGTTGTTTATAATGAGATCACGCAAATTCATGTGTAATCAAGCAAAACTAGGGCCAACATTTGCAAATTACCTGCTAGCGAACGATCCCCTTCTTACATACTATAACCTCCTCCGTAGTCTCCCTTGGCTCCGAAGCAGGGTAATCCGCCAATGGAGGAGCCCCAAGTGACATTCCATCGCCACCGGCTCTAAAGCATTGGAATACATCAACCAGTGAATTTACCCAAATACCTTTAATCTAGCAATTGAATATTAAAACTATTAGGTCCCGAAATGCCAAATCTTGATGATAAAACACTTTAACAAAAAATTTATCTAAATATCTTTAAGCTAGGAAAACAATATTTTTAGATTGGATTAAAGTATTATCATGTACTAGTTTCTATTCCTAAACAAAAAAAATTATTTTTTTATTGTCCTGTTACAAAATACAATTCAAGCCAATCGAACCAATTCTAGAAGATGGACACCTTTTGTTGATTATATATAAATGCGTTTCATTGTCTTCATCAGCATGTAATAATGATCAATAGCTTGAAAGTCTGAATTATAACAAGGATACTACAAATATGTTGTTAGAAATGGAAAAAACAATTGTACCATAAATTACTTTCCTATTTTGTAATTAACAACCAAAAAATGAACAATTATCATTCAATAAAAATTGTTACACCAATTTTTCACAAAATGAAGCTAAATTTCACTCATTAAAAATAGATGTCCAAAACATAATTCACTAACCAAAGAAAGTGAAATTGGTGCTTACAACCTAAATTGACAGTTACAAAAATACCAAGAGATAAAATTACTTATTTCTCACCAAAAATACCCCAAAGAAAATACTTAAGACCCTCTAAAAAATCTAACATTCCTAAATTTTAATTAACAATAAGAAAACTAAGTGGCACCCAAAATTTGGGTGTTTCTCTACTGATTTTGCAATAAGTTCTTATTAACATATCAATATACCACATCCTCATTTTGATAATAATAGCATGAATAATATTTTTATAACCTAAATATATAGGTGCATATACACGGACATTTTATCAAATATGTTGTGTGCGCATTTGTCCGTTTATATTTTATATATATATATATATATATATATATATATATATATATATATATATATATATATATATATATATATATATATATATATATATATATGTGTGTGTGTGTGTGTGTGTGTGTGTGTGTGTAAGAAATTAATATATACTAAAAATGTGAGCAAAATTTAAACATTGAATCATTACTTTGAAAAGAAAAAAAAAAGAAACAAATAATAAAGCTACCAAAAATATGAGAAATTCAAACCATTTTGAAATTCTATCGGAAATAGCTTGTTCAATGAAAATGTGTACGATCAATGGGTAGTATATGCTCTAAAACCGATGTAAAGAAAAGTGTTTCTTACAATTGAGAGAGAGAGAGAGAGAGAGAGAGACGTGGTTGAA